>JNEY01000165.1:233274-243615 GCA_020875895.1 Aphelenchus avenae | reverse complement strand
GAACTGTACGTCTTGCCGCTGGACGCGCTGTACTGTTCCGCAACGTTCCCGTCCCCTAACATGTGCCGTTTTCTGTTCCGCATTCCCAAAAAGCCGTACCGTTTCAGCTGAAAAATGGAAATGGTATGATTTGACGAAAAAAGTTCCTGCCGTTTCTTGTTCCGTTCCGTAAAGCGGAAACGCCGTACTGAACGGAATGGGACGGAATCCAACTAGGTAACTCAGAAGGACCCCGAATGACCTTCTTGAAGGTCTTACCTGTCTTCAGCCTAAGTGCGACCCACACGAGCGAGTAGCTGACGACCGTCGACACATTGATGACGATGCATCCGGTAAACCACATTTCCTGGATGTAGCCAGGCATCGTGTCCGGAATGATGCAATTCACCTGCCTAAAGGCGCATTGTTGAAAGTTTACTTTTCATAAACTAACTAGAAAATGTTTGTCATGGGAAGGACTCTTACGTTTTCGGATGTGCTGTCGCGTAAATGTAAGCATGCGTCAAAAAGAATGCGCTGTACAGCGCGCTTAGCGCTACGAACAATCCGATGTAGAGAAGAGGATTGAGGCTTCGATGTCTGAAACTTAGCCCGTAAGCTTAAGTTCAGCGATCTCTACGAGACTACATCAGGGGTCTCCTGAACTGGGACAAACTGCGTGAGGTCTCAGGTCACGACGGCTCTTACCTCGTCGGCAAGCACACACTTAACAACCGGTCCACACCGACGAAGAGCGTCATCATAATTCCAAAATTCAGTCCAACGACTGATAGAGTAAGTGCCTTGAGGCAGGTAAAGTGGTCGATGAAATTCATTCCGGAGGCAATGACGTAGAGGAAGCAGAAGTGGGACAGCTGGTGGACGCTATCAGCGATGCCTCCGATTGCGAGCAGATAGTTGCAAGTTCCATGAAGGGATCTGTACGAGAGAGTTCGAGTTTGCACATCATGTAAGGAGCTTACTTAGTCCGCCACGTGGCCACGGCAATATTGATGTTGCCGAACAGACCGATCGTTGCCAGTAGCGCAAGAGGCAAAGGTCCCGAAAGCAGCTCGGCTGAGAACCCTCGGTCCTTGTAGTAGCTATAGAACTAAACTGTGATGTTGCCAAAAATGGTACGAAAGCAAATGAAATCCTGAATCTTAGTGCTACGTAGCAGGGATGAGTCCTGGTTCTGATTCAGAACCCTGAAAATTCTGATTTTGTGTTTTCCAGAAATTTCATAATATCGCTGAGTAAAATGGGTCTCCTGTGACCCCCTGTACTATGCAAAACTGTCCGCCGCTAGGCGACACCGTGACAAATGTTCAATATAAACGTAAAATTCTAGCCAGCCAGTTTTTCGCCGCTGACACCTCCATGCTTATGGATGTTTACCGCAGTAGACATCGGTACGACAGTCCCTGCTAGAGCGGACCGGCATGCCAGTCTCCTAATTTAAATTTCGACCCGTTGTTCGCGTAGGTAGGAATGACCTGACGTTGTGCACAACAAATGCTCACTACAATCGTCAGTTCTCGTCTCAGATTTCTCTGCTATCGCCTGGCGATTACGATTCTAAATTTGATTTCCGGGATTCAGAATTCTGAAATGACAGTCCGATCAGAACCGATCGCTACGAGGTAGGTAGATTGAAGAAGCACGAAGGCCCGTAATTTTTCGTAGGCTTACTTACGTCGTTGCCGGTGACCGCAGCTTGTGTGGTAGCGCTTACGTTGGCTACACGCATGCCCTCTGTAATGGCCTAAAATGACATCCAGGGAGATTTCCAAACATAGCCCACTATTGGTCAGCAATGAGCCAAGCGCACAAACTTCTATAGCGCGCAGCAAAAACAGCATCTACTGGACGTCTTACATCCGGTCCGCCGGATCAAGATCTCCGTTACGAATGCAGTGTCGTGTGGACACAGGCCTTTGCTCCATCACAATAGTGAGCGTTTTCTCACGGCCACTACGATCAAACACTATACTAAACTCTCCTGAGAGCCTACATTTCGAGGACGCCAAATAGTTGTCATTTTAGCCGCTAACATGGTCTAGCCGGCCAAGCCCCGGCCCGGTTATAGCGTGGGTCGGGCCCATTTGGCCTAGGACCCGGTCGCCCACGGTTAGGGGTACATAGAAGCAAGATGTCGCATCCACTGCGCATCAAAAAAGCTGTAAGAATAGCGTAGGGGATTAGGCATTTGGTGCATAAGAAGGACTAGCGGTATCAGGGACGTTGACATAGACAATCCTGTCATTGCTCAACGCATGCGTAGCAGCTAAAGTGACGCTTTTGAACAACCAACCTCCGCTCTCAAAAGTAAGGCAGAAAATTTGCGATGTCGTAAACGGTCTGGGTGCGTTCCGTAAATCGATTATAGTGCTCGAACAAGTACTGGGTTAGCATACCAGGAAGGCCGAGCAGTTCTTGGTAATAGAATGGTATTGAAATTGAGTGAGAAAATGACTGAAAATCATTGACTTACACTTAATTATACGTCTAATATCCATCTGCGCATGAAAGGAGCCCGGCTTGCTTGCCTATTCGCCAGAAGCACCGCGCTCGGTGAATTTATAATGAACGCATTGCAAGCCTGCTTACCCCCTGGGATGAGTTCATCGTGACCAAACAGAGCGACCACGGTGACCAAAGATATGTGAAAGCAAGTTACACACTTGTTTGGCCATAGTAGACCTCTAAACGTAACCAAAAGCAGATATGACAAGCTAGCGGAAACCCCCGGGAGGTGATCGACGACGCAGTGAGAGAGCCTACATCGAAGGCACCGCGAAAAGCTTGCCAGGGGCTCCATGCGCTACAGACGATAAGTTAATGGAATGTAGATCATTGCAAGGCTGGTCCTTGTTCACTAAAGGTCTAGTATATCTCTGCCCACTAAAAAGTTTTCGTCCCTCGAGTCGAGCTTCGTATTATTCGATAGTCCTTCTAAAATTATGTAAAATCGGAACGTTTCAGTATAATCGGATGGCTAGAAAAAAGTTAAGATCAATCAAAGTTTCAACACCTACTCTTGCTTACGTGCGATAGCGAGCGGTATGTACGCAAGCGCCTAGCTGGTAAGAAGAAGATATCTTGTCGAATCGTGCGGGCGACTCTGTGGATTTGAAGGTTGGGGGTCGTGCAAACATGCGATATCGAGCGCTATGCGATCATGCACGTAGCAGGTAAGACGGAAATATGTTTCCAGTTTGATCCAGCAGGGGCTTTTCCAGCATGTGCATTTGGAAAATAACGCCCATTTTAAAGGCGGGGCTTCTGAAGTAGGAGGGGAGGAGGGGACTGCTTACATGCTATAGCAAGCTCGCTATGGCATGCGCACCATAGCGGGCAAGAAGGATATACTTGTCAAACTTGTGCCGAACGACGTTTTTAGGGAAAGAGATATAAAACTAGCGTCAACTGACAACGTGGATCATATGGGTAAGTCAGTGCTCCCGCTGACGATTGCGATTCGATAGCGAGCGGTATGCGCAATGAAGAGAAGGTATTGGTAATAGCGTATGCTAAGAACACGCGTGTGCTTGGTACAGGTAATCCCCGATAGCGGCGCCGGCTGCGCGAAGCGCAGCTCAGCCGCTAGTAATTTTATATCGTAATGCAAACGCATCGGCAACCTATTTAACAAAGTGATAGCATAGCGAACTCAAGAATCTGCGAAAGCGCACGGCTTTACTGAGTGAACGATGTCAAATCGGTTGCAGTTCCCACTTGTCGAACCTTCTTCGTTTTAGTGGATCCCGCGCGTTTCTTGGCATCAGAGGCGCCTCGAGGGAGCCAAGCTGAAGCGTACGCAAAAATTTAGTCGCTCTTTTGCGGTTTTTCTTTCGTCTCAAACCTATACGAAAAAACAAAAGAAAAAATCATATTGTACACATGATGTTATTGCCTTAATGATATTACACATTCTGCCCCAAAGGAATGCTAGCAGCTCGGCGATCAGACATAGCGCTCGTCGATCCATCGGATTATTGGGCTCCGGGCCGCTATAAAGCCTCGGTAAACGCCCTTGTTGCACCAGCTCTGTAAAGCACTGCAGCATACGCACCAATAATCTTGAGCAGACTGAAATGGACGTCAACTGCTACAACGTCAAGCCCGTCGGGGCAGCGCAACAATCGGTTCAGGCCCTCGTTGGACGCAAGCGCAGCGCTAGACAGACCTTTGGCGACGTCGAATGGCTGGCTAAGCGATCGGTGAGTCAGTAAGCGTAAAGGCGTCGCGCTTGAAGGGTCTTACAAAGATGAAAGCAAAAGCGGCAGAAGCGCTAACTCGCGCCTTCAAGTACTATGCGCCAGCCACGCCAGCCCAAAATCTTTTTGACGACGCCTGCAGCAAGCCGTATTATGTAAAACACACGCACATGCCGGACACTTCGGTCATGTGCACATAAGGAGGCCAAAGCATTTTTTCGGGTCCCTCATTGGGCCATAGGTGCGCCGTTGCGAATACTCGGAAAAAACACGATAAGTTTAGGACTTGTTGAGCAATAATGCTGTCCTGGAAGACGTCGAGCGCTATTTTTCCCGACTCGGCGAAACTGCGGGAACGTCGGGGACTAGCAAACCGGTGTTCGAAGTAACCGCTGACTTCCCCCTTCCGTGGATGGAGATTTCCGAACCGGCACAAGGATATTCGCCGATGGACGAAGCGGCTCGACGCGAGTGGGTCGACCGGAAGTGTGCTGAAGACGAAGGAAGATTATCCAATCCAATATGGCATTCGGCATCCGAGAACGCCTCCAGGCGCAAGTATTACGAGGAGGATCTAGCTGCCGTCGAACGGTGGTTTATGGCGGAGATTCACGCTAACACTGACGCTGACGGAAAAGCTTCTGTGGAATGCGATCTTTGGTAAGTCCGGTGTTGTTCTCGGCGCCATGTTCAGCTTTTATGCCTAGACAATAGGCTAGGGGTCAGGAGAGTTATAGGTCTTTACCACATAGCTCTCATTTCAGCGAAGAAATCGACGGTCTCCCGCCAAACGAGCGCGTGAAGGAACTCGTGCTTCGGAGCACTAACACCGGCCTGGAAAAGAAGTTCCTCCATGCCTTACCGAGGCTCTTCCCGAATATGCGCGCGTTGACCGTGGAAATCGAGGATGTGTGGTTTGTAAGTGGCTTTGATTGCACAGATAGATAGAGTACTGCATAACATTTTGGATAAAATCTCTGCAAATATCCGAAAACAGAATTTATGCTATACAAGTCAAACTTGACTGGGCTCAATTCCTTTGTAAAGGCCCCACTTGCGTCGTGCTAGCGTTACACGTTTTAGTCGCATAAATCCGACCGTAAGCTGCGCTGGACTGCCGATATCAACTATCTTTGTGAGCTTCTGGAGGACTTCCTGCGCACCGCCGACACTATCGAGCAAATCCGATTCGTCGTTCTCGACAAGCCGGGCGTGGCGGTGAAAAGCCTCAAGGGATTCCGTCGCGAAGCGGACAAGTTCGTCAAGGAAGTTCGCTTGGACGCGAAAAGCTTCAGTGCGTCCATCCAAGCGTCGTCCCACAATGTCTTCGGTCGCAGGTTTTACTAATCTTCGTTTTCATGCGTTATTTCTGTGGTATTCTTAGCGTACCACTTTGTTGAGGCGTTTATTTGTCATAAAGAACTTGGCTCAAATCAAAGTTTAAGCAGAAAAATTTAAGTTAGACACACTGCAAAGGCTGAAGGTGATCTAAATTCCTCTACGCAAATCTTCAGATATCGCGTTGCGTCTTTTCGGTTTGCCGGAACATACCGAATTTCCTCTAATCTTCTCCTATCTCCCATTGGGCCTTCCCTACAATATCGCCCGTAGAGCAAGACCGATTAAGGCGCCATTAGAGGCCGGCCACGTATGCCTAGACTAAAAGATTATCACTTTCTGTCTGAGCTTTTTAGGAAGGCATATACGTGCAGTCATCCGGTACTTTTTTTTCTTTTTTTTTCCTTAGCGGTTCGTGCTTTACCGCTAAGGAAAGGGCCGGCCATTTTTATACCCGACCTGGACCTGCAGTTACAACGCACGCCTGACATGGTGTGCTCCAGCTTTTCGGAGCTATATGCCAAAGGTATTTAAAATGGTTATAAGTCCGTCTTTTTTCAAAACCTTTAAAACTGAACGGCAAGCCTATACATATAGAGTTTCGAGATTCGGCCAAGCTACCTGGCTGAAGGGCATTAAAATCACTATACGACCCTCTTGTCGAATGCACTACGCCCAGTCGGTTAAGTCGTACGAGGTCGCTCACTGACTGTGGTTGTCGCTTCATTTCATGCGATATAACGAACGCTGAGCGATGCCTCGGAAGCCGCTATTTCGAAAGTTGAACGTAAGTACGACTGATACGAAGGCTAGATATAAAGTTGCCAATGACGCCATTGGCGTCGAAAAACGATATGCCTAACTTATTTTTTGCTCGCATTTACATTATTTCCAAAGCGTCTGCTACATGACTACGCCCAGTTTGTCGAAGCCACCACGGCTCGAAAACTCGCTCTAAGCGATATTGTGGGTGAATCGGGGGCTTTTTGGACGACCAGACGCTTCTGCCCGATCATCAAAGCCTCACCGCTTAAGAAAAGCCGACGCTTTTTATGCACAGTCATTGTAATGCACGGCGCTGAAATAGGTTGACAATCGTGCAAAACCTCATCACTTTTGACAATTAGACCCATTCAAACCATCCAAGCAAGGGGACCGAAAGACCGGGCCCGAAACAAAGGGTTACCGTCTGCCTAGCAATACAAGACTAGCATTTTTATTATCCTCAAAACAGTTTCCCTCTAATCTCTTCGGTCAAAGCCGCTGTGTCAAAAGCGCTCGCTAAGCTATTGTCGGTGAAGAATTGGTTTTTAGAATAGAGCGCTCGCGCTGCATTGTCAAGGCATTATCGCAAAAAAACGAGCCGGTCATTATTTTGCTCGAAATGGACCACGCTAGATATGAGGTCGGCCAATGACTCCATTGGCGGTGGGATGCGCCTGCACAACCAGCAAAGGTTATAACTTTCGTTAATGTTCAAAAGTCCCGACTAAACTTCTGCCGATGCCGCCGGGGCTCGAAAGCCCTTTCTAAACGGAATTGGGGAATGAAACCTGAATCGCTTTTTGGAAGAGCAGACGCTCCTTCCGATCATCAAAGCTTTACCGCTAAATATAAGCCCGCCTTTTAATGCTTATTCATTTTAATCCACGCCGCTGAAATAGCTTGGAAATCGTGCAAGCCACATCACTCCAGACGTTCTGAGCCGTTCGTACCATCCAAGCATGCCTTCGAAGCTCCTCTCCTTCGCGATTGTCCTTCTGCTCATTGGTCCTTCGGGCGCTGCGACTGGAGACAAAGCCAATGCGAACTTCGCTGCTTGCTGCAAGAGCAAAGGCTTGCCTTGCAATTGTAAATATGGCGCGCCGAGTAAGTTTTTGCCTTTTTCATGTAAGTGCCATTATCAGAAGGCCTAAATTTGCATTATTTACATCTGACACATCGGATCGTAGCCTGGTACTTTTTCTTTGTTTCTTATAAACTCGTTGATCTAGTCAGCGACCTGGCGGGCTGCCTCACCGAGAAGTTCTTCACGGACTACTCGTACTGCACCACGGGCGGCAACGACCTCACCGTGTGCTGCAAGGAGTCGGGCGTGAAGAACCCGCTCTGCCTCGAGCTCTGCACCGGCTCCAAGCCGATCTCGCACAAGAGCCCCTTCGACTACGCCGCGTGCGCCGAGTACCGCGACAAGATCCTCAAGTGCAACATGTTAGCCAACGATCACTGAGCACTCGAGCAGCCGTACACGTTTTGCGTGTTGACTTCTCCGTAATAAAGTCCTTATCAAAAGTTTATTATTTTGGGAAATTTCCGCCAAAAGTTCGTCGAAATTTGACCAAATACTTTATGTTTACGGTTCTTTACGGCTTTACTATACCTAAAACACCTTTAAAATGGCGGGAAGAGTTCCCTAGAAAATTCGGTAAGCTTCATCGACTTTATGAAAGTTTATTAAGTTCGGATGGTTTTACAGCTAACGCTTTGAGTGATTATGGTAGCTTGCCTACTCCAAATTCGTACCTCTCATGCTTAGAAGCTTGCCAGATTTCGAATGTGCGGTCTGGCAAATCAAATTATCGCTGCTGGCTTCGTGGCTGTAAACCTTATTAGCTGGCTGGACTGAATGAGTTTCTTTTAGTAAAGCCGTCATTAGGAAAAAGGCAACGAGTGTTACATAAAATAACATCGAACGACGAAAAAATAGTGGCACATTGAACGGTCTCGTTAACTCACATTTCCCAAGCCTTCTTCGGCGTTGCAAATCCGATTCGCTTCTTGCCAAAGTCGAGCACGAGGCAGTGGGAGTTGAACAACGGTGTTCCGATGTGCCAGGAATCGCCGTTAGTGATGCCAGCGAAGCGATTGGTCTGGAAGGCAAGATAGCATCTGTATGAGTTGGCAGTGTCGTTGTCGGGGCCGCTCCGAATCTGAAATTCAGTCCCTGAAGCAAAAAAATGCAGGCAAAGTCTAGGGACTTGTTCACACACGTCGGTGTTTTCTAGAACCCAGTTACCTAATAGGTTGCAGTTTGACTGGACCGATATCACGGTCGGCCGCTGGCATCGAACCTTACTGCCGTGCGGTGGGTACGGAGCAGCGTACGGATGGGTCAGGCTAGTACAGCGTTCGAAGTGCGGTTTTTTTCTCGATATTTAACAGTAGTACGGCCCGTACCGTATTACGGTCCGTGCTGCCATGCCATCAGAGGGCCGGCCCGAAGTGTTCATATTGGACTTTCAGCAGCCAACATGTCAACATGTAATTTTTGTTACCTGAAGGTTAAATTTTTCAGCCAATTCGCATTCCATTGGAAAATGTATTCTCGGAGCAAACACGTAAGTAAGTTTAGTGTCTTCTTTGGTTAAAACCCCAAATAAGCATTTTTAGAAACAAACCTACAATTACGGGCCGGAACGGGAGACTTACTGACGCGGGTCGTTAAAGTCAATACGTCTGGCTAGCGGCGATTTCGAGGGTATGGAAGAATGCCTTAGTTCTCCTAAGGGGCAATAACGAAAAGTGAAGGATAGCCTAATACCTAGGTGCAAACAGAGCTTGCTATTTTCTTTAGTGATTGCAACAAACTCACGGGAAAAACAGAAGGATAGGGAAGAAGGAGAGAAACCTTCCGAAGTGCTTCGGCAACCGACAAAATCCGCTTAGAAAGACAATTAATGGAGCACGCTCCATGATCTCTCCGGCATTTGTCCGGCCGCGTGCAAACGGCGTCAACACTATCGACAGATGGCACTGTGCAAGCACGTTGGTGCTAAGCGCGTGCTGCATGCCATAGTTCCCCAACTGAAGAACGCGCACGACGAAAACAACACGAGTGTTGTTCTAAACAAAACGTGAAAAGCGGAAGAGAGAAGTAAGTCCAAATAATACCTCGTTGTTTTTCCAAGAACCCTCGCAGCGTGGATTCCGAACGGCGGGTCTAACATTGAAGCTGCGCTGCTTCTCGAAGATCGTTGTCAAAAGGACGGAAAAGTTCTTCTTAAGAAATGCGATTTTATTGACGAAGGTAACATTAGGTTAACGCCGTCTTGGACGCAGTTTATTATAGTGTCTTTGCATTGTCCAACCGTCATCGGGCCGCACTGCTAATTCGCTTTTGCCATTGGTAGCTCAAGCGGTGCTCACCAGCCGTGGCCGTATCCGGCACTGGATATTGCGCATTTTTGGAATCGGAATCGTCACTATGTTGACGATCTGCATTTGGGTTCGTCCATCGGTGGGAGGGGGAGGGGTCGGAGGCTCGTCCGCTGTATTAGTCATCGGCGGCTACCCTGTAGGGGGGGGGGCAGGGGCCGTATGTCGGATGCCGTGGGCAGTGTTTCCGATGAACCGGAATTTTTCTCGATGAACTGAACTGAACTGAACCGGAGGTCGAGTTCAGTTCAGTTCAGGTCAGTTCAGTTCAGTTCAGTTCACTAAAGTTCAGTGAACTTGACAGTTCATCGCAAAAACTAGAGAGCCCCTTTTGGGGTAAGGTGGGACCCTTTAAACAAGAAAATTTTTTGGAAGTAGGTACAGGCTGTTCTCTAAGGCCTCTATGTAGACATACAAACGATGCATTCTGATGTATGTACAAGCTGCTGAATTGCTCGAATGACGTGAACGCCTGGGGAATGACGGAATCTGCGCTGCGGATTGCTTCAGCTAAGAGTCCCCCCTAACCACTAAGGCCCTCACTTTAGGCCTAACTACTAGTTCAGTGAACTCACAAGTTCATTGAACCGGAATTTTTCGCGATGAACTGAACTGAACTGAACCGGAGGTCGAGTTCAGTTCAGTTCAG
>JNEY01000165.1:201147-214395 GCA_020875895.1 Aphelenchus avenae | reverse complement strand
CCCCCCCCCCCCGCTCCCGGGGAGTTCTAGCTACGCCACTGGGACTACCTGAGCAATAACGAGGCCTTGAGCAGTGGCAACCACAGTCGGTTGCAACAGCTTGAACCAGCGTGTCACTACCTAAACGCGTGTGCTTTAGCGTCGATCAGCACCCCGCTATGCAACCGCTTTCGCTCACCTTCGGCGCCATCGACAACCACTGCCGCAGGGAGCCGTTGTTCTTCACCGACTACGTCAACGTCTCGATCGGAGAGGAGCACTTCCGTCCGTGGGCCTTCCATCTCGACGCTTTCCTCATCCATCCTACTAATGACGAAGAGGGACTCTCTATTCCGCTGGACGAAGACGCCGGAATTTGGATGTTCCCCATGATCTTGGGCCCGGCGGATCACGTGAAGCGCATCGCACGTCGCGTCGGAGCGGTCCGCGCTGGTCCAGAAGCCTTCTTCGAGTACGCGATCGGTTGCGACAAGCGCAGCACTGCGCCGTCGGTGTTCTTTCGTGTGGGCCAAAAGTTCCTCGAACTCAAGGCCAGCGACTACATCGTCAAGGTAGGACTTTCCAAAGGCTATAGACAGCGGTTAACTGGGAAAGTGAAGTAAAAACTGCATAGACCTTGTCGAAAGACTTGTGGTTTTTAGCTATTTAGCGGCTCAAACAACGTTTGATTTAGGCGATCGACTACGAGAGCAAGCCTAGCTGCTTCCTGGCCTTTGCGTCACGCATCGCCGACTTGACCCTTGGCGACAAATGGCTGGTAGGAACGCCGCTGTTCAACTCGAAGTGCCTCATCGTCGACTTTGGCCGTAGCAAGATCGGCTTCGCTGCCGCGAAAACCGCCTGAGCAATCGATGCCAAACGATACCAACCGCATTATCGTCAAGCTCCTTTAAGCATCATCTTACACTCATGTTAATCAACACGTTTAATCAACTATGAACTCCTTGCAGCATCATTAATGATAGACTGTCGAGTCGTCGGAACCTCACTATGCTAAACATTTGGCAGGTCATCAGTTGGGGCGGGCAACGCAAGCGTCTGATGAAAATCACTCTGTTTGAATCACTTGGATCCGACTTGGACGTATCGTCGGATGGGTCTCAACTGGTACCATAAACTGCCGATTATTAAACCGTGCCCCTAACACTGAGCTCCTCTAACGCGCGCCGAAAAAATGCCGAACTTTTGCTCTCAAAAGCTTTATTTAGACGTATCGCCACGTAGACACAAACGATGTCTGACGTTAAATCAAAAAAAGGAAAAGCTGGCGCAATCATGTGTATTGTAGCACGCTTTGATGGGCCAGAAATTTCGGATCCTCGAAAAATTAGTGAGACCGATCGTACTAATCAGATCGGACGGTAGTTCTTCTCTAAGCGCTACGCAGTGTTATGAAGTGAATGCGCTTAGATGGAAAACCGCGCGTGTCTTCGAAAATGTTTTAAGTTTCAGAATCACCGATTTCAGAAGGCTACGATCACTCTGACGTACATACTTGGGATTGTTGTAGCTGGCACAGTGTGCCGCGGTGAGCAGATAGCGCGAAGAGATGATAGACGCCGTGCAGCCCATTTCTCCGACGAAGTAAGCCAACCACGGCCACTCACCGTCGTTCACCAGTTTGCCTCCAACTACCTACAAGATCTTGTGTCATAAAGGGGACGGGAAAAGGAGGTGCGTACCCGCTTCTGAAGGGCGTGAGGCTTGCGACCGCAGTCGAAGCCTTCAGCAGCAAATCAGAATGAGTAGAAGGCACATGATAAAACGATAGCGATGAAGTTTCACGTTTAAGCAGTTTTATCCTAGTAGACAACAACATTTTGCAAATGCCCTTCTTCACATGTTGACGAAGGCGACGACTTAGTAAGACTTAGCACAACCATTTCTTTGCGTATTTTGCTTGTTTTTGGACCGTCCACGCATTCGACAGGCTGTCTTTATGCCGCTAGTGTCAACCTTGCCAACCCTCACGCCTTAGCAAGTCGCACAAGGTATCGCAGTGCAGACGATGATGCATAAGAGCTATCAAATAAATCGTCGAACTACTAAAAGGGCTCCAATGTGTATTTTGTGAAAGGCATAAAAATTAGCTTAGCTGTGAAAGGCTAACTCAGTAATTTCTGTGTAGGTCCCGTATTCGGTAGAATGGGATGATATTGTGACGTCTATGCCTTTTTCACGCCTAGATGAGTAATTTAAGTTGTCCAATGCACAATGCTACAGACACGCTTACAACATAACTGCCAGAAAATGCTTTCGCGAATCTGGCACGTTTGTTGTCCCCGACGAAATGATCACTATAACCTGACGTAAAGATGTACCCCTCGCCTAATCCCCTGTGCCCGGATGTAGTTGCGTATGATTCAAATGCTAGTATGTACGCGAACCGTTTATTGTCATCCTTGAAGCCTTTAATTGATCCAAAAGACACTAGGTAGGTCTTGGTTACTGAATCATTTCAGCACGTTGCTGCGAAACAAAGCACGGAATCTCAGAACGATCGGCTTAGATGGAACTCAAAAGCACATAGAAGCATTTGAACGTATCATGCAATCAAAACTGACATTCCAAACCTTCTCAAACGGCGACCGACGTTTAGTCATAACACATTTTTACGATTATGCACAGTTTCAAGGAATCGGCAGAAAGCGGTCTCTAGAAGGATGACGAACCGCAGAAAAGCGTAATGCCTAATGAATCCAATTCCTAGAATCGGCGTGCTTATTTAAGCAAATCAAATTGGTATTACGGATCATTTCAACCATCGTGCCGCCTGGACTAACAACGTCGGCTGGGCACTGCCGTCAAGATGGTTCTTGTGTCTATAGGGCGTCGGTTCTGTCTCCTTCTTCTAGCCGCATGGCTTGCCGATGTCGATGCCGGGTTCCGACTCCATCGCAGGGAACACAGTGAGCAGGAAATTCGGCAGTTCAAGCAGGAATTCGGTGACGACTCCCAGGAGGAGCAGTGGTTCGAGCAAAAAGTGGATCACTTCGACCCGAGCAGCAACGCCACGTGGAAGCAGGTAAGTCGCAATTCGTAGTACTCAAACATTAGTTTTAAAGACCAGCTACCGTCTTTAAAGACAAGACAGGCTGACGCCGGTACCGTACTGGCACTATGCGATGCACGGTACGGCGTGGCAGTCCAGTAGTGCAGGTACGGCTCTTCCTCAACACTTTGCACCAATACGGTCCGTGCCGTACCGTATTACAGCTCATACTACACTCCCTACCGTACTAGTATGATGTGGAGAACGGTAGAGGGGTGTCAGTACTAGAGATCGGCGCTGGGACCCCGTGCCAAACCCGTATCCGTGGTGGCCCCACCCGTGCCGTACCCCGTACCCGTGGTGGGTAAAAAATTGACAAGCGGTATACACTAACACGGCATAAAACACGGCCCGTAGTACGGCTTGGCCCGTGTAATATGGCTTTTTTCGGGGCCGTGCCGTGTTGCCGTACCGTATTATACGGGTACGGGTACGGGTTTGGGTTTGGCCCGTACCTTGGTGCGGGCGCCGAACTCTAGTCAGTACGATGCGGGGTACGTTAAGCAAGTGTCAGTCCAGGACGGAGTACGGTACGGCTATAGGTTCCGACCATCAGTTTCTTCCAGAAAACTTTATCCACGCTTGTTTAGCGATACTGGCGTGCCGGGAAGTATGGCCGGCTGGATGGGCCACAGTTCCTGTGCATTGGCGGTGAAGGGGGATCCAGTCCATCAGATTGTAGTGGCGCAATCGCCCGCTACGCACGAGACTTGAATGCAACTATCTGGACGGTGGAGCATCGCTTCTACGGCAACAGTCATCCGTTCGGGTACGGATTGTGATGATATCGACGAACAGTGATGAGACAGTCTTACCTCCGTCCTGTTGCCCTGCCGTACGGAGGGGGAAGGGGTTGGTGCCGTATGCGGCCAACCATTCAATTTCAAAAATTTTTTCCGAGAAATACCTGTGGGACAATTTTTCTGCTGTTTCCGTTTAAAATTTAAAAACGTTAAAACTGTGCAATTATGCAGTTTCTTGTTCCTTTTACTGGGTCGTCTTATTTCATGGTTTTTTACCAATCCTGTGCCCAAATCGGTGGCAGAAGAGGAAGTATTTGTGTTCGAAAAAAATGCGGTAACCTTTGCTCAGTTAGCGTACTTTTACTTGTGTTTATGCACACTATTTTAAAGACTAACTCCAGGTGTAAAAGCTGTTTAATTCTTTTAATGCCTCGACCTCCTCCTCTTAATCCCCTTCTCGCCTTAAGCCCTTCGTCAGTACGTCAGAACAAAGCTTATGCTTCTAGCGACTTCTCGACGGAACACCTGCGCTACTTGAGCAGCGAGCAGGCGGTGGAGGACCTTGCCAACTTTATCCGAACTCAGAACAGCGCCCGCACCATATCCAGTCCGCAATGGGTACTTTTCGGCGGGTCATATCCAGGATCGCTCGCGCTGTGGACTCGCCAGTTGCACCCCGAGCTCACGGTTGGTGCCGTCGGCAGCTCCGCGCCGGTGGAACCGATTTTGGATTTCTATCGTAGGCGAAGTCTACAAATGCAGGCGCAAATGAGGGTCTTCTAGAATACATGCAAGTAGTCGAGGACGCGCTGGAGACCTTCGACCCAGAATGTCCGGCGCGAGTGCAGAGGGCAATCTCGGCGTTCTCGGACCTTTTGAAAACGACAGAAGGTCGTGCGGAGCTCAGCCAGCGCTTCAACGTCAGCTTAGTGGACATCGGCCTCAGCTACAACCAGACGCAATCGCTCTTCGCCGGCATTTTTTACTCGTTCAACATTCAGTACCACGGACACAACGGTCAGTCTTGAAGCAGTTGCCTCGGTCTCGAACTCGTTTTTGGTCCCGGTCAGCGAAAAGTACCGCCCACTCCCTGTTACACTAACCTCACATCTCAGTTTATGTTTAAAAGAGAGTCGGTGCCTGTTTTTATTCTAGATAAAACAAAATTGGAGAAAAAACTGTTTTTAATCGAATGAGCGGAAGCTTCCTAAAAAATGGATAACCGACAAGGGATCGAGACCAAGGCTCGTCCATCCCTCCAGACGACCGGCAAAAAGGCATTGTTAAAAACCGGGAGCGTTTTCGTCGACTTCTTAAAAAAGCTCTCTGTTTACCCCATTCTCGTCTTCCAATAGGCTTCGATAAATTTCTAACTGCGACTGAATACTGCTGTACTCACATTCTGTTCTCATGTTACGCACAGAAACGAAGCGAATATGCGACGCGACAAGAGCGGCGGACCCGCTCGATGGGATCAGCAGAATTATCGTCGGACATTATCTGTCCACTGACGTGTACGACAAAAAGCTCAGCTGGATTACGGATGCGTCGTTCGCTGGTCGGGCGTGGTACTGGCAGACCTGCAACGAGTTCGGATGGTTCCAGTCCACGGACATGGGAGGCGGCATGTTTGGCGACGTTTTTCCGGTGAAGTATGACAGCTACCGTGCGTAGGAGGCCATATGACTCAACATTCAGCTGGTACATAAACTTGTGCACTGACGCTTTCGGGCCCACGTTCAACACAACGTATATCGAAGAGGCGGTTCGACGTACGCGCCGAAGATATGGCGGGCGTGACCACTACAACGTAAGATCGCTCAAAACTGACTGAAAGCCGGGATGGTCGAAACGACAGGTGACAGTGGGCACAAAACGGCCGAAAATTGGTCGCTGATAAGGCATAATTTACGCGTTTCGGTGGCCTGGTGAATGCATACCTACATGAGGGAAAAGGTAGCCCATCACTCACCGTTTAAAAGAGCTCTTCCGGCCAGCTCTGGCGTGAGTTCGGTTAGGACGGTGACGACTGTTCTGTGCAGTTCTTCTAACTTTAATGCTTAGGGAAGCAACGTCGTTATCCCTAACGGCTCACTGGATCCGTGGCACTCCATGGGCTTCTACGGTCCCTATCGGCCGCTCGACGCGTCAGCGGTTGTCCTCTTCATCAAGGGCACAGCGCACTGTTGGGACATGCATGATGATATCAACATGACCCAAATCAAGGAGGCGCAAGAGGTCATTTTCGCTAACGTTAAGAAATGGGTCGGGCATGAGATCGTCGAAGGTGGGTTGACGTTTATTCCTGGACAGCATTCGCAGCACCGCTTTAGCGACCACAGGCGCCCCACTTTCTACATCCGATACCGTGGATCTGAAGCCGCGAAAGCCAAAGCTAAACAAGCTAGCAGCGATAGCATTCGACGACCAGCATCGAGATGCATATTTGGTACGTTAACATTGTAGTTAACTTCCCACCTCGATTTCAGTTTCCCTCTATCCGCTCACAAAATTTGGGACCTTTGCTTAATCCCAAAGTTGGGCATCGTGGTCCTAGGCGCCAAATACAAGCCTTTACTCTCAGCGCAAGCCTAAGCATAAAATTAGGTATGCAAAAAGCTTTGGTTTAGCGCTTAAACAGCTTAGGATTAATCTTAGGTTTAGGCTGATGTTTAGTCCAAGGCCCTTGGGCTAGGCCTTGAACGTCTTAGTGCCACCTATGAGCGGGTTTTATGGGTAGGGTCGATACGAAAATATGGAGTAGATTGAAATCAGTAATTTTTAGGAAGACGGTACGCTGACGTCCGAGGAGCTGGCCATGCTGGAGGTGTACAGGGTTCGGCATGGCATGGGTCGCCGTAGGAAGGCTCGTCGTGGGGGAAACCTGAAACCGTCCGACGTCACGGAGGGCTGGATTGAGCAGGACCTGGACCACTTCAATTCCAGCAGCTTCGTCAATTGGAAGCAGGTACTATGCCATTATGCGGCGCCTAGGCTAGAGACGCGTCTTCCAGCGATTTTTCTATACCGAAAAGTTCTACCAACCTGGAGGCCCGGTCTTTCTTATGTTTGGCGGAGAAGGGGACGCAAGCGCCGAAGATCTCGTCAGTGACGCGGCATACCTCGAGTACGCAGAGTCCCACCATGCCGCGGTCTACCTTCTCGAGCACCGCTACTATGGCGAGAGCATCCCACACCAGTAAGTATGTCCGCGTGGATCGTTCTTCAAAACACCCATCTTAGCCCGCAATCGTCGGATGCCCCCTACAAGCATCTGTCAAGCGAACAAGCGTTGGCCGACGCGGCTCAGTTCATTGAGGCCGTTAACCGCTACAAGGGCTACGATGACCCTAAATTGGTCTCATTTGGTTGCTCGTATGCAGGTGACGAACATCAATTATCTTGCACTTAAAGGACGACCAGAGGCTCACACCACCTTCCCCCGTAGGCGAATGCCCATTCTTTGGCGCGGGTGCACAAACAAAGAATCTTTTTTGCCTCTTACTCTCAAAAATCGCCTTGCGGTCGTTTGCGGCGGGCTCTTTTTTAGTCTGAAATTCGCTTACTTTCCATGGATTTTGTCAATATGGCCGAAATTGCAACGAACCTTGGCTACATGATTGAAAAAAGCAGATCTTTTGGCGCCTTAAGCAGGCTGGTTTGGGTTCAGGCTGACAACCGCCCACCTACGGTCTCATAAAAGCGGGGAAGGTGAAGCAAATCGGCAAAATTCTGATGACACAATTTCTGGACGCTCACTTATCTCACGAACAGTCGTTGATCGCCGCGTGGTAAATAGGGACAAGAAAAGCCTCTTGCAGACGGCACCGATGAAATTTTACACGAAAATCCCTTTCCCCGGATGACCTTGGCTTTCTGACGGTCAAGAGCATGAATTAAGTCTCACATCTTAGGTGCGCTCTCCGCATGGTTCCGTCAGGCTTATCCAAATTTGGTCGTCGGAGCCGTCGCAAGCTCAGCGCCAGTCCAGGCCAAGGTCGACTTCTACGGTAGGGTCCTGGTTCTACGTCCTGACAAGCAGATTCTTGTAGAAGCCTATCAAGTGGTCCAGGCGAATCTGGAGCTGTACGGCGACTGCGAGAAGAACGTCCGTACAGCCGTCCGGCAGGTGTACGAGCTGGCGCAAACCGAAGCGGGACGAGCGAAGCTGGAGCAGACATTTGGGTACGGGCTGTCCAGAAAACGCGAATGGCGTACTTTTTTATCCTCCTCCCCTTCGTACTCAGCCCTGAAGGGCAAATTCGGTAGTCAACCCTCTAGTTGAGCCGCACGACCCGTGCCGGGCTTTGGGCCCGGCCGGCTGGTTTGCGTGCGCTTTGGGCCAGGCTTCGGGCCGGGGCCGAAAAACCCAACGGCAACACATGTCTCGTTTTCACGTTATCAAGCTGTTTAAGCTTATCGGCATGTGTTCTTGCGAAAAATGATCATAATAACCGATATACACACTTCAGGTCCGTTTCTGACACATTTCGGCCAAACTTGTCTTCGACACTGCTTATTTTTCCACTACGTTACACAGACTATGCTGCAGGTTCTTTTAAATATGCTTTTTAGACCTTGGGCTTTTAGGCACGGGTCCGGGCGTAGATATGCCTTGGGCCTGGACCGGCCTTGGGCCCAGGCGGCCGGCCTGGACTGAGTCTGGGCCGAAAAGCTGGGCCCACTTACAGAGTTGACCGTAGTCAACAATCGTCTTAATAGACCTAGTGCTTGTCACCTCATGGCCCTTCATTTTACATCGTTGGGAACAGCCATGACCCTCTTCATCGTGGTTATCGCGGGGTTCTTTGTGATCCTAAATCAAGGCAGCTCACGCGTTTTAGTAACATTCCGAGTGCATACGATATGCCGGGAACCTTCATAATGGGTTACTTGGACAATGGATTTTACAAGCAGAGTTGCTCCACGATGACCCAGCCCAACCGGACACCGCTTGAGAATCTGGCCGCGTTGCTCGGTCAAAGAAGCCCATCCGAATCTGTCGGCGTCGACGACATCGTTCGTGAGCTGCTGCGCAGCGAAAAGCGCTGGGATCGAAAAGTTTGTACGTTGCGACTGCGGTTTCAGCGTGTGCTGAAGCGGTGCTTTAGCAATGATGGACGCGTGGACGTATCAGACGTGTAACGAATTCGCGTTCTTCACGTCGACGGACTACGGAAACGGCACCTTCGCTAGCCTAGCGCCCGTCAAGTTTGCGCTTTGTCGATGTTCTTTCATACAAATAAGTTTGCAGCCATTTTGTCGAAACATGCACCGAGCTCTACGGCAGCGTGAAGGATCGCCGACGGGTGGACGAAGCTGTGGCACGAACCAACCGAATCTACGGCGGCGCGACGAACTACAGCGTATGCTAAATAGAGCTACCATATTTTCTCCAATTACTCCACCACCCCTATAAATTCTGTGCTGGGAAATTTGAGGAAGCACGCTGATACAGCCCGTTTTCGTATTGAGCCAAAGTGAAACATCTTGTAGTATATGCGAGACAAAATTAACTGGACGGATCCGCATACGTACATATTACATAAATAGAACTTTTTTGGTGTTTAAAAGCGTCCGGGTCGTTCCTAGGCACATTCGATTCAATCGCTCATCGCATTAGAAACTTTTCAGGGCACCCACGTGGTGTTCATCAACGGTGGTGCGGACCTCTGGCACGCTCTCTCAGTCCTGACGAGCCGTACGTCAGCTGATGACGGCCGCGCAGAGGTTACGTCCTTCCTCGTCCCAGGTGAGTGAGTGTCGGGCAGTTTCAACCCTGATCGAAAGCTTCGTTGCGTGTTTAAGAGCAACCACATTGCCATGACGTCCACAAGGACCCCGAGGACCCGCCGCAGTTGATCGAAGCACGCAGGCGCACGAACCAACTGATCGGCGAATGGCTACACTGAGCTGTGTATTTCCTGCAACCCAGGTTGCAGGTTGCAGTGCAACCTGCATCGCATCGAATATTCACCCGCTTAAATTTCTTTCAAGAAATAAAATATTGCATTGGAAGTCCTGAATTGGAAACGGACCTTTCCTGCTTTAAAAATAAACTAAATTCCGAGCATGTGATCTCAGACTTTCTGAGGTTGGAAAAGCAGCCAAAATGGAGCTCAAAATTTCGGACAAAGGTTGCCGAATGCGAACAAAAACCTGGCGCAGCAACTGATTCGAACGAAAATCGTTGAAATATTCGTGCCAGCGGGATTCTGCTAGACACACGTGCCCCTATCGCATATGCGACTTCTAATGTGCACCTTTCTCATGCGACATATCCCTGTAAATTTAAAGTTGTATTTTTCATGGCAACAGGCGTATGCACAAATGAGATGTGGAGGTCGAATTCGAAGACCTTTTCCGGACGGTCGCATCATACTTGTGACTGGTGTCGCGTACTAACAGTTCTGGGCCAAAACACCCGCCAGTAATTATTCATCGAAACTACGGCGGAGTTGCGCACGTCTTTGGCACAGTCCAGGTTGTACCAGCGACCGCTGCCTCCGTTCTGAGCGTCGAGACCCGCGGCCACCACACATGGTCCCCAGTGTGGCGGGTTACAGAAACGCAACGCTGACCGTACAGTACGCCGCCTTTATAAGTGCAGGTACGTGTACGGGTAGTACGACGCAGCTGAAGATCTTTCTAAGAGCATGCACGATAGCGAGCGGTACTTTTCTGAGGCCAACATGATCGACGGATGCTTTTACGTTGTATAGGTTAGGCAGAGAAGAGATATTTGTTTGGCGCAAAAAATAGTTTTCTCATTTGGCTATTTTGTCGAGCAAAGTGTTTGTGCAAGCGAGTGATAAATGCATCGTTCCTTGCAAATCGGTGCAAAGGATCGCCCTTATCAAAAGGAGCGGAAGTCCTCCGCTCCTTAGGAACCCATTAATGCATCGAAGGGTGTGCCGCATTATTCCGCCGACGCATGTCGAAATGGCGATCAGCATGCTCGCTTATAAGACGCAGCAGCTTTCGTCCTCGTTAGCTTGGAAGTCTAGATGTTCCTTTCCCGCCTCTGCTTGTTTGCCCTCGTAGTGACGTACTGCGGCGCTGCGGACGTCAAGGACCAAAATCGACTCACTCGGATCCGTCGCATGTTCAACGACTTTGAGCAAGAGGAGCGAATTATCCATCCTACTAGGGCTGAGGGCAACGGTCCAGGATTCACCAGCGTTCGGCCGCCCGTTACGATTCCTCTAAGCCATGTCAGATACCAAGGCACGGAACTCACTACGGTCGACGTCAGTGTCGGAACGCCGGGTAAGTTTTGCCTCTCAGAACACGGATTCTTGCAGTCATTATGTCGAACAATAAGTCGGTGTAAAACATCGAAAAGTATTCATTTTGATAAGCTATGCCTGATTTATGTTTCCAAAAGCCGGGCGCGGCAGGGCCCAAGGGTAAGGGAGGACCCTGACCATTTGTTCTGCGCACGGATATGAATCCTTGTCCCAGGCTAGGCGTGCCATTGGCAATTGAGACAGGCACCAAAACAGCATTTTGACTTAGGCATATGCCTACGCTTGGGGGCATTGGAAAGAGGCACTAGGACTGGACCAGAATGGGTGTCGGAATCGGATTCGGCATCGGAAATCGGTGTTTTTCGGAGGAATCGGCATCGGCGTCGGGATCTGTTTTAGATTTTTGGAATCAGCCGGAATCGGTACCGGGCAAGACAGACGCCCAGCCCTCAAAGTGACTATATTCTAGATCGTCTTCAAGATCATATTCCCCGACTTCAATAGGCGGGGAGATAGAGTCGTTTGGGCGGCTCTATTCGTGAGGAAAAGAGATGTAGAGAAAATGCGAAAATCCTCTCAACACGAAACGCCAATTCCGAAGAGCGTGAGTTTATTTATTTAGCACAGCATTTCAACCTGACGCTGGACTACTTCTTCTCGAAGCCTTATTTGCTGGAAGCCGGGTACAGCGAGAAACCGTGCGGGAACATGCATGTCAGACGGCGTGCGTTTGAGCCAAAGTAAGTGCTCTGGCATTGACGCAGAATTTACAAGCAGCTCAAACTCGCGAGTTGGCACGCGCCCGAACCAATGCTTGAGCCGAAAAGATCACACTGAGCCGACATAAGAGCCGAGGAATGCGGTGTCACGACCGCATCGGGACGTCGAGTCCGGTTTTGTAGACCACGACCACATAGATCAGCTTAGACCGTATTACCTCTGCACCGGTCCGATCAGGGCCGTATTTAGCCGGGGGGGGGGGACCCTTTGGTGAAGAAAAAATTATAAAAAGTTAGTAAATTTTTGAGGTCTAAAGGCTCTAAATTAGTTAATACAGCCTAAATAAGCCATTTTTAACGTTATTTTAGTGATCTGAGACCATTTAGACCCCTTTTTTACCCATTTTAGGGGTCCATCTCCCTGTCCACGACCTCCACCCCCTATCCTGAAATCCTGCCTACGGCCCTGGGTCCGATACCTGATGTCCCAGTTGCTGCCCTGTTGACATACGGCGCCGGCCGGAGCCGAAAACTTTAATGCTTCTCATACCTAGATCCTCATCCACCTTTACAAACTCTACGAATGGCTGGTTTTTCGCCTTCATGCGGAGTCCATACGCCGTGGTAGGCGCATACCTATCAGTATCTATTCGCTGTAGGAAAGTTATTCAGCCAAACGAATGCGGAAACAACAGTGCTCGTGCATTCTTTGATGACCTAGGGATGATGGATATGGTCAAGGTTCCTTTTATGGCCGGTGACAATAACAGAATCCTTCGTAATTTAGTTCGGCTCTGGCGTCTCTGTAAACGCGTCACTCGCACTAGTGAATGAAACGAAAGGCGTGAGCGGCCTGTGGCCCAGTGACGGCATTCTCGGCCTCGCGGTCAGCTGCGGCGAGAAGGGGAAAGTGTGCCAAGTGCCGGACTTCCTCAAAGGCTTTCGCGACACTGTGATAAGCATCTTCTTTAAGAGGTACTCATGATGGAGTTCCCTAGAACCCCTTCGTTTAGTCCACCCCGAAAGGCGACCTACAGCGAGGCAGGCGGATCGATGGTTCTTGGAGGCAGGGACGAGGTCAACTGTGCTAAGTCCTGGACTTATCCGCCCGTCGACCACAATGACACTGAGTGGAACGTTCTTGTAAACAGGTGAATTTGTTCTTAAGTTCTGGTGTACGAATACGGCGAAAAGCTGGGGATGCCTGCCGGACACGTACGCCAGGGATGGGCTTTTAGAGGTATCGGTATCGGTCGAAAACTGATACTTAGGGGCAGGGCCGCTAGGCGCCACCCGAGTAAATTTTTTAACACGATTGGTAAATTTTCCCCAAAATTCGCCGGTTTCGCCTGCGACGGCACTTATTTTTATGCTTTTTGGACCCTTCCCGAACCTGGTCCACAGTAGAGATGGACACCCGTACCGTATTACGGGCCGTACCCGTAGCCGTAGCCGTAAAGTACGGGTATACGGCTATGGTACGG
>JNEY01000165.1:171731-183581 GCA_020875895.1 Aphelenchus avenae | reverse complement strand
AGCCGCTTGGCGCGCTTCGCGCGCCGCGCGTCTAGGAAATTTTCGTTTGGGATGATGAAAGCAACGTGACGAGCAATTCATTCTTTGGCCAAGGCTGTGGGATTCCCAGAGGCAAGCACCAAACCAATGTTCGCAAAAGGGCTCACAAAGGTCTTTCATTTAAAAGACGACGTGATGTTCAAACATGGCCTCAAAAATCACGATGGGGTGACCCCTTTTTAGGGGTCCAAAAGGGGTCTTGGGACCAAAGTGAATAATGACTTGTAATCAGCTCACAAAGGGCTTTCATTTGAGGTATAACTCGATGTTCCAACGTGACCTCGGAAAATTACCATTTTTGGGGGTCCGAACCCCTTTTTAGGGGGCCAAAGGGGGTTCCAGCCAAAAAATTATAAACTTGCTTCTTGGTTTTTCAAGGGCTATCGAATGATACCAAACTCGAGGGGGTAGCTTAAATTTTTTTTTCCAGTCCCGAGAGCCGTTTAGGGTTGTATGGATTATCATTCGTCTTTTGCATTGTTTTTCAGCTTTTGTACAGATGTAGTAGCTTCCAGAAGCTCTGGTAAAGGTGTGCAGACCAGCGAGAGGTGAACCCGGCCAGGAAAACGCGTTAAACGCGTTAAACGAGATGTTTGCTAAAACGTCTCGTGTAATAAAAAAAACAGTGGCTAGTGCCCGATAAGCTTAATGGACGAGTAACTTCAGACACTGAATCACTCTCGTAGTGTCAAGCCGGGGCTAGACACAACATAAACACGCCACCACTTAAAGCGGTGCATGAAGGTCGGCGTCCGCCGGGGGAGTGACCCCAGTGTCGTTTTCGTTATAACCCACCAACTCTCCGACGACTCACTTCCGTCTATATGACGGCGGCCGCTGCGCTGACGTAGTGAGTGTCCCGCTCTCGCCAGACGCGCCCGTCTCGCCGGAACGTTGTAGGCCGCTCTTGCGGGCGGCTGTCCTCGCCAACGACCCGGCGGTGGCTAATTACGCGAGGTATACGTGTGCTCATTCCGTTCACACGGACGGACGCCCGTCCACCACCGCTGTCGGACGAAGTTCACGCACGCACGACTCTCACGTTCTGTCGATTATTTCTCGCGTTTTATGACGTTAATTTTCGCCACATTCGCCTTGTAATTTGCTACTTTGATGACTGTTACTCATACGTGGCACTCAATCTCTCATCGATTCACGTGACGGGGTGCTTCCCGCGAGTATGAGTTTTCTGCTTTACCTGTTCGAGAACATTGTTTTAAGAATAGCTTGGCCAAAGAGCTTGCGGAAGTCCGGACAAAGCGCCGAAAGTCTACTAAATTTAAACGTGTGGACTGCTTCGAAGTCGTCTCATTCCTGTCTTGCTATCGGCACTTTTTCATTTCGCACATTAACTAGCTTAGAGAAAAGAGTGAATTGTTGTGTCATGTGCCGCAACTACACGCTAATCAAGGCCGGTCCAGACATCTATACGCGAGCTGACTTTTCTAGTTTGCTTCCCCTGTCGCGTCACAATAAAAAAGCATAGCACGCTGGTCTTCCTTAGCTAATTTTTCCCTCATCCACGCTTTCCTTCAAACATTCCTTCCTGTGGAGCGCCACTTTTGTGTCCCACTCTTCAGCGACTGCGCGTTGGCCGAATTCTTTTGGACGAGTGTCCTTTTCTCGACTTTTGTCGAGTTCCCTTCCGTCCGCTTCCGTCAAACCTCCGCCGCTCGGTTTTTGGTGGCCTTCTTTGCGGGGCTATGTTTGTACAACGCGTCTCGTACCCATTAGTGACCTTGGCGGAAGGTAAGTGGGCAAATGATTTGTGGCTCGTTGAGGTGGCTCCCGTCCGATTTCTACAAAAAGATCATGAAAACTGTGTGCCAAGTATGCAAATTTTTGTAGAAAATTTCCGGTATAAATGGGGGTTTCTTTATCAGTGGGCTTTATCCACACCCTAATGTGAATTTAAAAAATTAAATTAAAAATTTCTAAATTTTCATGCTCAAATTCAGTTTGCTGGGGCTTAGGGTATCCATTTTTGTTATAGTTAAAATCTCTCTCTGTGCTTAACAAAACGACCGTTTATCGACGCGTTCTGTCTAGTCGTCATTCTATTCGATTTTTGATTGATTGAAATTCCCACCGTTTAACACACCCCAAACCGAGCCCATCGCACGCGGAGATTTAATCCTCTTAGCGCTCTTTGTGGCGGCATATGGCTTTCGCTGTTCGTTAGCACAGCAGTCACCGCATTGACGCGTCATCTTTCGGAGGCTCGTTTCGCTTGAGCTTATTGCGCTCTCTAGAGATTTCCGGATAGTTTCTTTTAGGCTCGGTTCGTTTTGACACATTCCATTTTTTGTGTCACTCTGTACAGTCCCTAATTTCCCAGTGCCAAACATTTGTCGCCTGTAACCATTTTTTCAACCTATGATAAGGTGACGAATCTTAGATGGCCTTACTTACTGTGCAAGTCCTAAAATCCGTCCTAAATGCGAAATTCCTCCCCTGCTTGGTGGGCATGGTTAAGTGTTTAAACTGACCCAGAACTTCCGGTTTAGATGTTAGCTGAACTGCACCAGGATTAGTGTTACATTAAATTCAGTATCTTAGTAATGAACTGACCAGGTAAGTTAAATATTCACTCAGGTTTCCCGATTGACGGTTTGGGTAGGGCTCCCAGGGCCGGCTCTCCTAAAACGTGGTACACCTGTGGCGCAGGATCCGCATGATTTACTGAACCGAACCGGCGTCCTTAACGCTTTGAACTTGTGCATTCAGCCCTGAATTTGTCAAGAAAAACTCTCATGACCGTCTGGGGCACTCGTTTCCGTTTCCTCTGTTCCGAGCTTTATGTCTCTTCGAGCTCTCACTATCTGTGCCTGTTTGAGGTGATGCTTTGTTCTTTGGTTTCGATCCCTGCCCGACCATTGTTTTTTCGCGATGGTCAACAAGACAACAAGCGCCCAGACGAAGGCGGACGAAAACCGGACACTTATCGGTGGGCGCCCCTCACGGCTAGCTGTGCAGCTGCTGCTTACCTCCCCCCCCCCCATCCACTTCCTCCATCCGCCCAGGACCGCCGCCTCTGCCGCCGCGAGGTCCAGTCGGGCGACGCGCAAAAGCGAAGAAGCCATGCGAAGACGGGCGTGCGAATTTCGAGTTCCCCTCGCGATTCGCATGTCCAGCAGCATCCGCGGCTAGCCGCCCGAGGTGCGGTTCGCGCGCGAACCGGTTCGCTTTTTGTAGTGACCAGTACGCTGAACACCGCCACCTCGACATCCGCCGGCTTCGAGTTTTGCATGGTGGTCGATGAGATTTCTGGGACCGCTTTTCTTGCACTTGTATCGGAGATGAAGGGGCACTTAACGGGTCGAAATCTCGGAAGCCCTCAAGAGATATCCCATTTTCTGCCCAATTCATTTCCCGGAATAATGATTTTCTTTGCAAATTTGACTTTACTTTGTTAAGAAATGAATTTTAACGCCTTTTCCATTTCCACCGACGCAGCCCCAGTCAGCGGCAGAGAGTTCCTGTCATTCTTCGCCCTATTTGCTCAGCTACAAACGTGTGACGTCCCGGGAAAAGGCGTAGGCATAGCTTCCTGAATGGCCTTTAACAAAACCAAAACGAATGGAATATAGCTAGCGTACTTTATAGTCATATCTTCCATGAGCTACTTAATCTCTTTAAGCCCTTCTCAATTTAAATAATACAATTTAACAAGGCCATAAAAAATGTTTTAGATTATTTTTAAACATTGGCAAAATATTAATAATAAATTTCATCATAGTTCAGGTTTCCGGCTAAGCGTAAGGTGCACTCGTTGAGGCTTTTGTGCCGTTAAGCCCCTTTACGCCTCTCTGCAACGTGCTGACATCGGTCGGCTTTCTTGTCCACCCACGTTGCTTTTTTTCTCGACAAATCTGGTGATGAAGCCATTGCGCATCTCATTCAACCGGTTCCCCGTGATATCCATTAACGCGTGCGCCGCGGGTTATTGGCCGCCAACGGTCAGTTTTTGTGCGCAAGGTTGCGCAACGTGGCCCCAGCGAAAACCCACTTGGAGCTTTGTCGCTGTGTGTCAACGAATTCCTTCCCGTTTTCGTATGAACGCGGACCTTTTGGAAGTAGCAGGCATGACTTTTAGCGGGTTTTCCATAAATTAATGTGGTTCTGCCCTCTAGAGCTGACTTTCGGCCTCCTGGCTTCGTCTAAAGGTTGGAAACCGTACGGGTAGTACTGCCGTACCGTATTGTCCTGTAGTGCCGTGCTAGCGGTACGGAGCACGCGACGGATGGGCCGGCCAGTACGGGGATATGACTCCAATTTTCTCGATATTCGGCACTAGTAGGGCCCGTTCTAGTATCGCTCCGCAACGTATTACTACGCTCGTTCTCATTCTCGTACCGTCCCTACTGTACGGTACGGAGTATGGTACGCGTATCACTGTAAGTGGTACGGTACGGTTGCCGACCTTTTTGCCGGTAACTACGGGTCGGTAGAAGGTCACATCGGATCGGTCTCCTCATAATCGCTTGTCGTTTTAGATTCATTTTTGCTGAGTCCAACTAAACCCAACTTGTCCAGTAGAGACCTCACCTATGGACATATTTTCAGCATTATGTACGAGAAACTAGTGAATACGAGCCTTGGACCTCAGACTGCCTGTGGGAACGTCCTGTGGTTGATAGTTGTCCTACTCATTTAGCTAGAAACGGTTACGGTCATCTTCGTCAGTTGGGCTCGTTTGGATTCAGTAAAATACAGGTTTTCCGGGAGCCGTTAACAGTTTTGTTGTACTGGCATGCGACTGACACTTCACACGTCCTCGCCTGGAATATTCTTGTGTTTGTCGTCCTTGAGGGCTGGCTGACGTTTGCAAATCAGCCAGCCCTGATTCCCGCAAAATGTTCTTATTCGCAGTTTATCACGCGCTTTCCATCGAAGTCTGCTTGAATCGATGCTTTTCAGGTGCCTTTCGCGGGCTTCCGCTATCGAATGTGATTCTCCGTACAGACATATCTTCCTGCGACTGCCACCTTCGTCTGATTTTCCCCATTAATTATTCCACAAACTCTTCCGTTTGTCGTCGTCGCCGTCCGTTCTCTACGTGACTTGACCTCCACGCGTACGCAAGCCAACTGCGCGGACGGAATGCCAAGCCGACGACGGACTCCGACGCGACTTTTGCTCAACACGGCTTCTTCTCCGGAAAACGGGTCAACTTTCTGCGCAGTTTCGTCGATGTCCGACCGGCTAGCACGGCCACAAAAGTCACAAGTGTCGGCGCATGACGGCCAGAGGAGATTACGCGGCACTTCACTGCGCAGCGTGTACGCCGCGCTGTGCTTTCTGCTACAACTCGCGGCGTGCTACGCGGAGCAGAAGTCGCTCTACGCACCCGGCGACAACGTGCTCGAGTTGGACGTGAACAACTTCAACTCCACCGTCTATCATCAAGTGAGTTTTGCGGACGGCAACACAGCGGGAATTTGTGGCACTTTAGCCTTTACAAACGGAATTTAACAGGGTTTTTATGACGCCATTTCAGCCTGGTTAGAGCTTTATTCGCCTCCCAGGAATAAGAAAATTTTGTCTTGAATTGTCCCNTCAGAATCTCCATGCTGGAAAACCCCCTTCTAGAACCGAAGGGCGAAGAGGCAGAATTTCTCTATCTTCCCCGCTATGTCAAAGCTTCCATAGCGCTCGCTATCGCATGGAAGCAGCAGTCAGGAGTTGAAAATTTGATCGATCATAACTTTTTTATAGCCAACCGATCCGGCTGAAGTTTTCCGGAGTTTTGTAAGTTCAGAAACCCTATAGAATGATACCAAACATGACCCGATACCGAAAACTTTTTGTCGCCGGACCCAGAACAGCGCTTTAGTGTAAAAGGATTAGCATTCGCATTCGACGCACGCACCGCCGACGTCTGTCGCACTTTGACACTTCACTTCGCCTTTGGTGACTTCTTGGATCCACGCACAGTAGCTGGTTATGCGAGTGTACGAGGCTGAAAAGTATTGTAAACGCCCTACGGAACACTGGTAAAGCCAACTTACCTGAGTACGCGTCCTGCTCCAGGATGCGCTTCCCGGTACCCCAGCTAAAGAGGCCGACTTCGAACCACACGCGGTCCTTGGCGACCATCAGCGGGCCACCGCTGTCACCCTAAACCGATTTGCAAACTAGGCTTCGGATCCGATGCATCAGGGAAACGCTGTTTTGCGCACCACGAATAGGGAACACGGAAGCAACTGTATTTGGCAGGGAAGTGGTCAGCGGTGTCCGCGCAAACATACATGCTCAAGGAAGGCAGGAAACCCATTTAAAGTTTCCCGGCCCTGGGTAAAACGGGCGGCGAAAACGTTCGCTGACTTGTACAAGGAGTAAGGAACAGTGTGAGAAAAATGCACGAGGCAGGGTAACAGGACAAGGGACGCTTTTTACTTCTACGTTCACCAAGGAAAGCTAGGGTATCCTGTCCTCCCGCAACTCTAGTGTGGACAGTGCAAGTTTCAGCCGCAGTTTCCAACGCATTAAGCCCCTCTGACAAGCAGGCTTACCTGCCACGGTCCTCGACCTTTTGCGCATACGCAGACGACGTCCTGCGGCTACACGATTATGTCAGCAAGATTGTTGTTCTCGTCGAGGTTTGTCCTAGAACATGCATTCGAAGAGCGATATCCGACGGTCAGCCCGGACGTAGGGTCGGTTTCGACCACGGTTTTAGCAACATCACACATTGTGTTACCCCTCTATTAAGCTCTCTCTCTCTCTCGACCTCTCTAAGGCATGCTAGTACGTTCGTAGGCCAGTCGGCAGATTGATACGTGCACTTCCTACAAGCGTACCTGTGGCAGTTCGCGAACGGCTTGAAGTTGACTGTCGTTACGCGAAGTACAGAATCGTGCTCTATCGAGACCGTGCCGTTCTCGTCCACGACTGAAAGGCTGACGGCATCTCTAATGATTTTGCATCCTCACGTCCTACCTTCATGTCCACCGTAGCCGGAAATATGCGCCTCGTCGCCCTCAGTTTCCTCAAAGTCGTCTAGCAAGCAAATCGGCTGAACCTTCTCTTGAAAACAAGAGCTTCAAGCAGCTCAACGATGGCAATATCGTTGACTAGACGCGTCGTGAGGCCATCGATTTCGGTGACATTCCAATCCGGGTGGGCGTAGGTATTCGAAACGTTCGATAGAGTGCCCTTGAATATGTTCTCAGCGAGCGTCCTTACGAATTGCGCCTAATGGACGTGTCGTTCGGCCATATTTTCGCATCGCTGAATAAGACCTGCCTTGCTCAGTGAAGCGAAGTACCTTTCCTCTTAAGGAATCCAAACAGTTCTCGCCAGTGGTGGCTAGTATATTGCCGTTCCCATTCACGGTTCTTACGGCTTTTAAACCAAAAAGCAGCATATTTTTTATCGTACAACCAAGTGCTGCAACTGAAATTTATTTATTGAAATACGTGCAGAACACGTGACAAGGAAGCAATAAACGTCAAGAATTCGAACACAAATAGGCAATGTGAAACGTCAAGAACTCCAAAATTAAACAAAGGAAGTCATTTAATACGAATGGTGGCAAAGCGGCTAAGGTCAACAGCAAGAAGAGCCCGTCTGAAACCTGAAATTGAGTTAACGGTGACAATCGTGTCCGGCAGGTTAGAGTAGACTCTGATAACACGAAGGAAGAAGGAAGATGAACGTACTTGGGTTCGCGCCCTATGACACCGCAGCTTAGGTTTATTGCCCCTAACGGAAAGGTAGTATTGGACCGAGTTAGTCTTTATTTTAGAAATGTTGTCCCTTCCGATCCGCTCTTAGCTGCCCCGTTCTACCGGTTCCGTTCCATGCGCATCGCTTCGACTTTATTCTGCGTAGTACCAGGGCGAGGGCTACCACAGTTGAGATAGGTTAATCAACCGTGTTCTTTGCAAAGCCGAGTCGTTTGTACTCATAGTCCACCACAAGACAGTACTCCTGGATGAAGGTGTACCCGAGTTCCCACGTGTTTGGCGCCACTCCGACGTTAACCAAGCATTCACCATCATCTGTCCTTGTAGTGAACTTCTCCGGAGGCAAGCGGTATTCTTCTCCGCTTATCGTGAGAACGAGCGGAGGAAGCGCGGAGCAGCTACCTGGAGCCATCGGGCTTGGCCCTTGGAAGGTGCCGTTTACCGCCAGTAGCATGTCGTCCAGGATCTTCTCGGATCCAACCACCAGTGTAGGATAGCTGCTACCGACTCCATGTGGTAGGGACATGTTAAAGGAATCTCTAAAGTAAATGTTGTACCTCTCTGACCTTTGGAAATTATTGTCACGGAAAATACGTCACAATACCGGACGGACTGTGGCGGCTTTTGGGTCGACCCGCAGGGGAAGGGGGGATAGTAAGGGGAACTCTTGCCATTTTCCCGGCATCGGTCCTTGGCCGATGCCGCAAAATTGTCTTGGTCCCCACTTTGATATTTTATACACGCCAGGTGTTTGCTCTTTTAATCAGTTCAAAGCGTTGTTTGGCACATTTTAGTCCTTTTCTCGGCCTGTGACCGTCCTATAGCCTTCGTTCCATGTAACGGCGCGCGCTATGGAAGCATGCCCATAGCGGGTAAGAAGGTAGCGAGGGCTATCGGCAAGCATGCACATACCGTATTGGTTCTAATATAAGACGATGTCTTCTATTTTTCGATGGTCAAATTTTCGAGGTTTTCGTAAAAGTCCTAAAGGGTCCCCCCTATGGATTTAGCAAAATTTTACGAAATTTTACTGACAAAAAGTTCTCGTCTAGAATGAATAGTTATGGCCCAAAACGTCTTCTAAACATGTCTCCGTGACAAGTCAACTTTGAAATATTTGGCGTTCGTCTTCTATTAGGGCTCGTCTACTATTAGAGCTCGTCTTATATTAGAACCAATACGGTAAGGTATGAAGGGGACATTCTGCCAAATCTGTTCCAAGGGGTGGGGTGGGGTTTGGTATCATTTCGATCGCCCGAAAAAGGGTGCGTTTAGCCTGTGCAAAGTTATGTAAACCACTGAAATTTCGGCTTTTACGATCTGCTTTAAACAATGTTACGACGCACGAGCTTTGGAACACTGAAGCATGCCGTAGCGCCATGACGCATAAGTTATCTGCTTGGTACACGTAATCCCCGATATTCACTGGGCCATTTAAATAGTTCGGCCTGGCAGATGATTATATAGAGATCGTGAGGAGGGCGCACTATCAATGGTGCTCGGAGAAAGAAAGTACACTACAGAGGCCGGACGTTTGAATACTGGATGCGTTCAAACCGGCTGGTTGTCTTTGCTTACTTCCACCTACCCCTTAGGAAGCTTTAGCTCGTAGGCCCCAAGCCGAATTCCTTCGAGTGACAGCTTGAAGCCGTTTTCCCAGTATCCAAGCTCTGAATATCGCGGCGGGCCACACTTGGCGGGATTAACGGATCCGAAACTGACTTCACCATTAAGCGGAATGGCAGGATTCGACGATCGTGTTCTGTTTAGCCAGATCGCGTAAACTTTCTAAATCTCACGAAAAGCTACAAAAAAAACTTTTTGTTTAATCTACGCAAAAGCGGCAGTTTTCCCGGAAACTTACCTTAAGCTTTTTTGGATTCGACTTGCAAATTTTAATATTTCTTTGAGAAAAGGGCTAATAGATCTTACGGGCACGCTGAGCTGTTGCGCTATCGTGAGTAGTCGTGACTGTTGAAACCCGCCCCAAAACTCTATATCCATATAGGGTTTTTCTAGAGACTTTCAAACCCGTGCGGTACCTGTTCAAACCCGCCCCAAAATCCTATATCCGATATAGGGGTTTTATCTAGGTCAATGTATTTCATCGCATCCTTCTTTTGTGGCGGCACACATCTACCGGTCTCCTCTTAAGATCATGCTTCCGTAGGTATGCATGCCATTAGGGGATGGACGCACGCCATGGAAGTCGTCCTTGCCATAGCGCCCCATGGATGTCCTAAGGGGATGGCATTGGGAAGCGACTCTGTACTAATTGGCCAAACCCTTGGCCATGGATGCAGCCAAATAGCGGCATAAGGCTGTTCTTTACTGTACTTGTCATGTTACTGTTAACGGACGGTGCTACTGTAAGTACCGAATGATGTACAACGGGACTTGCAATAAATTCTACTGTAATAGTGACGCATTTACTGTAAATACTGAGGCGACGTACATGTCTCACCTTGATTTGGAAGATGTTATGACCAAAACACACACCTGCGTTACCCCCAATTAGCAGCAGTAAAGAGTGTTTGCGCTGCACAGAACGTCGCCCGCCGGGCCAATTATCCACCTTGCGCAACTGCTGAGAGTGCGCGGATGCGCGGATTAATTACCGGGTCCGTGCGCAAATCCCTTCCGAGTCGCGCATGCAATTAATTTGCGCAACCGGGAGTGGTCTTGCCATGTGTCCGCGTAACGAGACCCATCCATGGGCGGCCCACCATTTACCTCTAAGGAGTAATTAAGGAGCACCTTCTCCATCTAGCTATCAATCGGAGCTGCACAGGACGCAATGTCCCACACCGTCAAGGAAGACCCTCTTCCGGAAGTCGTCGTGGAAGAAGACCCTCTCGTCGAGGAAGGCCAATCGGACGCGGAATCGGAAGCCCCGTCGGAGACGCCATCCGAACCTATTCTCCACTGGCTCAACGTAAGTTACTTTATTCCATTAGCAACAAATTAACAGGAAGCGGCGTAGAAATTTTTACAAAAATTTTCCTCTTTCATCTTTTTCATGCCCGGCTTGCTAGGCAATTCGGTCGAGTTCCATGACGGCGTCCACCCGGCGCAGCTTTCCCGGCTTGCGGTCCCTAAATTATCAACGCTTTCTAAGTGGTTCGGTGTTTTTATCCATAAGGAGTAAAAGACCTACCGCGCCCACTGAGTCCATGTTCCCAGTGCCCATCCGCCGACTCCGGCCAGCATGAGCAGCGCCACGATTGTGATGAGCATCACCCAGAACTCAGCGCCGTATGTGGGCAGGCCACAGACCTCTGGGCTGTAGATGCTATAAGTGGAAGGGACGAAACATCCACGGAGTCTAACAGTACTTACCCCTTAGTGCGCGCACACTGTAGGATTCCAGGGCACTGACGCTTGCAGCTGGATCCGCCGAATATCAGCTCGCTTTGCGTCGGAGTGGACTTCTGTAGGAGCTGTCGACAAATATTTTTCACGTACGACGCGTTCATGGCCTAAAAATACCGAGAAATACAAGACTGAATCACAAGTATTCAACAAGTCACGAAAATTTCTAACATCATTCTATCCGTCGAGCTCCTTAGCAGGGTAACAACATAAAATGAATGAGTCCGTCCAACTTATTCCTTCTTATTGCGTTAACAGCGTCCATCCTGACAGATCCTTAGCAGGGATGACTCAAAATTCGTTAGCATAGGACGCCATCCATGGCGTGGCGTAAACTTCCATCAGTTAGCGCTGAGTCATTCTGAGATGTCCAGACGTCGTAAGAGGAAAACGTTCGTGGACAGAGCCTTTGGGAATGTGTTTGCTGGTCGGAACTAAGAGGGAAAAAGTGCGAGGGAAATACAGGGAAATACAAAAATGCGTGTCAAGTTCAAACTAACTAACCTTTTCTTTTTGTCTTCCAGAACGGATCGATGGACCTCTTTACGCTACTGGACGTCCACCAGCTCCTGGACGGCTACACAGTGGGCAACAGCAAAATGGTCTGCAAGAAGTGGGACTGGTATGTGGGCGCTGGCGAGAACCGTCTTCCGCGCAAGGTTCTTACTCGGCTACAGATTGTGCAGCGAAAGGTTCGTTTCGACGGCGGCGTGCGGAGCCCGATCGAAGTGGAAATTACGGGTAAGAA
>JNEY01000165.1:153117-171278 GCA_020875895.1 Aphelenchus avenae | reverse complement strand
CCTGAAAAAATACAAAATACAGAAAAATACTTGACCGAAATACAGTTAATTGACATGATAGTAGCACTTGATGGCCTTTGCGTCCATCGCATTCCTTAGCAAAGAAAAAAGACATAGAATGATTGCGACCATCCGCGCTACTCCTTCTTAGTGCCTATCGCTCCTGCTCCTTCAGTAGAAATGACTCACTCTGTTTGATAGCTCTGTGAACCGTCAGAATTAGTCATAACACGTGCATTCATGGCGTATTCTTTCTGGGACGACTTCTTCCATCGGGTAGCAATGAGTCATTCAGGGACGTTCTGAAAGGTAAACATCCGTGGAAAAAGACTTCGGGAAATAGCCTTAACGTTTGGAAGTAAACGCGAAATGGGCGAGGGGAAATACGGAGAAATGATAAACTGAAATATAATTGACGTTTCAAACTCACTAATCTTTTTCTTTTGTCTTTCAGAATGGATCGCTGGACTTATTCGCCCTTCTGGACGTTCACCAGCTACTCAACGGATATGACGCTGCAAACAACGCCATGGTCTGCAAGAAGTGGGATTGGTATATCGGCGCAGGTTCAACCCGACTTCCGCGCAAGGTTCTTACTCGGCTACAGATTGTGCAGCGAAAGGTTCGTTTCGACGGCGGCGTGCGGAGCCCGATCGAAGTGGAAATTACGGGTAAGAAGGAGCACGACGAGTTCGATTTCTTGTTCACCGCACAAGACGAAGACGCTCTTTGCCCGGAGCTTCAGCATCGTATCCTTAACACGTACGTCGAAAGCTTCTACATGAGCTCGCTCGTCCCATCGCACTTCCTGCTGGGCAGTCTCGCCGCTGTTGCAGGCAACATCGTTGTGGGCAAAATGGCTCTGGACAGAGTGTCCTTTTCAGCGGTTGCAAACTGCGATGTCTGGAATTTCATTTTCGGGTTCAAAGGAATTTCGAAACTTGACATGGAAAAAGCTGTGATCCTCCCGCAGCAATTGGACAACGTCTTTCTGGGCAGGGCAGCACTCAAGGGAGTGAGCCGCCTTCGACTTCCACGAGCGTATCCCCTTCGCAGCAACAACTACAACTTCGATTTTAGTGGTCTGACTACCTTTTTGAGGAACGCTCCTGCCGACAAAGGAGCCATTCAGCTCTTCGCGTTTTACCCCGACTTTACGCTCGAGCAGGCCACCAAAGTTCCTCGGGTAAGTCACATATATTCCAGCATAAATACTGATCAATGTTGTCTTTAGTTTCGCGAGGTACTCAAGCGCCCGCATGCAGCGATGCAGGTCTACGTCTACAAGCACAAACTGGACCCGCAGTTCCGCACCTTGCTGCAGAAGGTCGATGGACACGAAGGCGTTCCTCCTGCAAAGCGGAGCAAGTACACTCGGTCTACGCGTCTACAAGTCGAGTGCGAATCGTCGTCGCTCCGAGCCAGTACTCAAAGTATTTCGTTTTAGCTAGCACACACATGTATTTGCCTACTTGTCCATCACTCTCCCCTACCACTATAAATCATTAGCTAATGCATTGTCCAAGATATACTCATGCTGCTCCAGTTGGCATCGAAAATTTATTACTTAGCAAACGAAAGTAAGCTATTACATTAATCAGGCAAAGAATGACGAATATAAGTTAGAGTGAATGCTAGGGGGTGGCAAAGACTGGTTGGAAATATGAAATTGTTACGCCAAGGATATCCTTGAGGATAAGGGGTAACTGAGATAGACAGAGGGGAGGGGGTCATATTGGAGAACAAACTCGATAAAAAGCGGAGAAGCAGAAAAAGGTGGAGCATAATGGTGAAATATCGGAGAGCAAGGGGTATTACAGGTCAGAAGTGGGGTCTTGAGGGCCGGCAGGCGGCGGAGGAGCATTTGCGGCCTGAGTAGCGGCGCGTCGCTAGCTCACGATGCCGGTGCTCCACCCCATAATCCAGCTGTAGAGGAGCGGAGCCGCGTACCCCGGGTCGTTCGGTCGTCGAGCGATTCCGACAGCATGCTGCACCGATCGCCGCACATAGCCCTCGTCGTCGGGCACGCGTCGGGGAAGTCCTAAAGCAATTTTCACCGGTCCAAATCAAAGAGCAATTGCGTCGATACTTACCGTAGTTTGGCACCGGACGTGTCAGCCAGCGCATCACGATCCCGTAGAAGTAATGCTCGGCCAGCGCGTCCGCGCTGAAGTCGCGCATGAAGGCGATGAAGTCTCGCACCCACACTAAGAGCAGGTCCGGTGATGCAGCTAAGCAGGTGCATGCAAAATTAGAAAACAGGAACAGGAGGAAATTACATTGCCCACCATATCCCATAGCCGCTGCGTAGGCCTCCCTGAGTGCAGCCGCCCTCCAGCCTTCACTACCGTTCAGAGCGATGCCGCCACGGAGCATCCAGTCCGCAGAACCTAAAATGAATAACGCTTAATAACAATACTCCTCGAAGCTACTTACCACCCATCACTCCTATGCGCACCGTCGTCTGCACACCTCGTTCCACCGACGTGGCTGGAGCTCCTGACTGTGGTGGCTGGTTCTCGTCGTTGCCGGCCTGCTCGGAAGTCTGGCGGCTGCTGCACTGACCTGAAATGAAAAGCATGGATACACTACCATTAGGAAGGAGTCCACGACTTACGCTTTGGCGGGCTGCCAGCTGCGTCGTTGTCCAAACGGCCGAGGACTTCTAAAGTTAAAGGTTACAGTAAAGGTCGACGTTACAGTAAATTGTTACTGTAAAGATGGAAGGTTACAGTACTTACGTCTTGGAAGTCCTGTTGACGATTGAAGGTCTGTGGCCTTGCGCTTGTACGTCGCGCTCGGTGGCCGTAGCTGGGTCGGCGGGTTGAGCAGGCAGAGACCTAGATTAGTGGATATATTGGTAAGGGGGTCAGGTCACTTACGCTCAACGCGGTCCCGTTGTTGTCGAACCGTTCCAACGGGCACTGGGCAGCCAACTTCGGTCCGGTAGATGGGTCGTTGGCGCGATGGTCCGGGCGGTCCGATGGTCTGCGACCGGCACAGTTCGATGCCGGTGACTCGAGCACGGACCGAGACATGCGAACTTCGCGGTGTTGCTAAATCTGTCCGTTACTTAGTGCAGATAGGTATTTGCACGCAACATACCCGCAAGGAGCTGGCGTAGACGCTGCCCCGTCGACGGTGCTTCCACGAGCGTCGAGCCTGTGGGCGGCGTGGTGGCCGTCTCTGAAAAAGGACAAAGATTAGCGCGAAATACAGCGGCTGGTGCTGACCGCTTTCGGAGCTCCCTTCAGGCTGGAAGCCCGCATTGGCATGGGAAGTCTTAAGCGCTCCAAGTAGACGATTGCAGGAGGCCTGCAGCGCCTGCAGACTGTCCACGGCCGGCGGAGTCCTCATTGCACTGCTTGGGGCAGGAACTAAATGGGTTAGATCGACTTGCCCCATAGTTTCCCTCTTCCATACCTGGACTCTCTCGACGCGCTGGCGGCGTTCGCATTCCACCAGTTGGCACTCGGCGGGCAGCTATACACCTCATCCTCGCCGGCAGCTGCGGCGAGACGATGACGACGTCTAAAGAAAGCGGTTTCGTCCTTGTCCATGAGGTGCTAACCAATTACCGCTATCCGGCGTAGAAGGGTCGTTGGCCGGAGTGGTTTGACGCTGCGGCGTTGGCGTCGATGGAATGTAGCGCACACCTAAAACAGGGAAGTACTCTATGGGTACAACATTAAGTGAGTTACCGTTATCCGGTGTCGACGGATTCCGGGCTCCTGCGCTGTTCAGTGGCCCTGGCGGTGGCGCAGCGCACAGCACACGCGTTGGCATTGGTGGCGGTGGAATACCTAAATTATACAGTGTTTTTGGGGCAGGCTGTTTTTAAATGAAGAAGCAACATGGATTAGCTATCAGGACTTCCATGAGGTTGCTTCCATGCTACGGGAAAAGGCCCCCACTTACCACTAGTGCTCACAGGCCCGTGGAAGGTCGGTGTCGGTGGTGGCATCGTTGGTGGCATGTAGCCGTACGGCGTCGGTTGGAATGCACGCATGGGCCAGTGCGTTGAAGGCACGTTGAACGGGTTCAGCGAGGCACCGTGGAAGAATGGAGGCGGCAGCTGCTGCATACTCCATCCGAACGGGTCTGGGTAGAAGCCTAAAACAAGACAAGCGTCAACTGCTACTGTCCAGTAAGTACCGTAAAATTCGTTCAAATACAATAGCAGCAAATACCTACCCGGGAAGAACTGTGGTCCCAGGCTGTTCAGCAATCCCGGTGGTGGCAACATCCCGGGCGTACATGTCGGCGGGAGCATCGGTGTCGGGTTGCCTAGAGTAGTGGCCGCTAATGTTCGTTCAAGTGTTTTACCCTTATCATTCAACCACATTACAAGGTACTTACCACTAGCCGCGCTTCCGTTCGCCACGTTGCTGATCGCTTGCAGCAGGAAGTCGCTGCAGTCGGGAGCGCTGTTGACGACGGCGGTAGCCGTGGCACTTGCCGGCGGTGTCACGGTTCCTAAAGTCAATGAATTACTGTACATGAAAGGGGGAAAATTGTACAGGCAGTCATTTTCAACTCGTGGGAAGCACAGTAGCGTACCTTGCTGGACCGGTGGCGGTGGTCCTAGGGCGGTGACAGATAAGGCCGCGGCGTCTTCCTGGGCGAGCGTTCGTAGTGCGTTCTGGCATTCCAGACGGACCACTTCGATGGCGCCACGATGTGTGGCATCCGAGACGGCTGGCGACACTTGTTCATTTCCTAAATGGAAGCAATTATAGTAGGAATGACAGAAGTTTACAGTAAGATTTGCTACCAAAAAATACAGTACGGTAGAGCATTACGGTAAAGACGGTCAAGACAACTTACCCTGCTGAGCCGGCGGTGTAGGACCAAGCGCAGCCGGAGGTGCCGTGGCTTGTTCGGCTAGCAGCATTAGATTCCGGGCTTGAAGTCCCGATCGGCGTACCACGTCGACGAGCTGCAGGTTGCGGGCACCCGTCACGTTGTTGTTGTCCATCGTGGTTGGAGAGAGCGTTGAAAGAGATATTGAGTGCTTAATCTAAAATGGATGGCGTTAAATGCTTTACAGTAACATTGAACATCTTCCACGAACAACATTTGGCACATTATTATGGATACAGAGCACGTACAGTAATTAGTAGCAATACGGTAATACCTTGAAATGAGAGTATATTTTGCTTGCCCAAAAGACGCGTACTTTAAATCATTTCTATGTGTTTCATTCTAAGTATTCCCCATGAGCAATTACTTCGTTGCCAAAAAGTTGGTCTCGGTTATTTTCGCCTAACAAGGACCAAGGTCATTTCCCGGGAAGCAGGAAGGCATTCGCGCATGCGGGCGCTCGGACCGCCATAAAACGTTGCGTGGATATGCTTCCATCGCATGGAAGTGCAGGTGTTGGACAAGTGCTAACAACGTCGAGAGTCTCGATAGACAATTAATGGGTAAATTTTACGGCGAGTTAAGTGGTGCAAGAGGGATAATTGTGGTAAAGTTCACGCCCAGTAGGCACGGAAGCTGGGTACATAAGCAGGGCGCTAGCAGTGCAATGTCACCTCTCCGGTAGCACTTCCCAACGCCACTCGACGATGCTCGCTTTCGACCGGGTGCGATACACGACGAGGACAACTGCCTACCTTCAGAAGCAGGAATTTTCGGCCGACGTCAAGCTGCATGGCATGACTCCGGCAGAGGCACCGAAGGCGCTCGCTACCGCCGTGAACGCCTGTTTGAAGAACGCGCTGGACGGACGGGAGCTGGCACAAGGTACGGTGGACATTCAGATGCACGTAAAGGACCAGGAGGACAAGCTGGTCTCCTTCACCGAGCGCCCTATGTGTGCAGCAGAGCAGGCTGTTCGCGTCATGGATGCGCAAGTGGCTGGATGGAAGGAAACGCTCCCACGCCGTGGAAGCGTCGAAATTTTCGTCGGAGCGATTCTCAAGGTAAGTCCGCTATGGTTTAGGTACAGGATATCGAGCCAACACCCAGCCTAGTATTTAAAGAGCAGTACTAACTTTTGGGTTTTCTAGAACGTCATGGACAAGGACCCGAAAACCTGGTGGCTCGAGCAAAGGAAGACGCACGTGCAAGTCAAGCGCGAGCGCGAGATCGTGGAGCGACAAGGTTTCAACCCCAGCGAGATGCGCGCATTCGACTTTCGGAAGTTTCGATCGGGACAGATTCTACTGACCCCAGCCGCCGCAACCAAATTTGCGGTGCAGAACAAGATCGTTCGAGGAATGGCGCGAGCAGTGCCCTACCCGATGGCCGGACCGAGCAAGGAACCAAAGAAGGAAGTCGTAGACGCGGAATTCGACGCCCTGGAGAAACAGGCAATTAATTTCTGATGTTTATATTTTTTCTCTGTTGTAAAGGATTTGCATTTACCCACTCATGTATTTTGAAGCGAAAAGTGTATTTATTAGCGTCTTTTTTCGCAGGATTTGTAAATACTTGGAAGACCGAATAAAAGGTTGAAAATTCACCGCAAATCGCTAGTTGAGGCCGAAATAATGTTCAGGGATGTTACCAGAGACTATCAAAGCAGATTTGGACATCAATAGCAAAATCATGGCTAGCGGGGGCGGCATTAAGAGAGGAGCAAATTTGGCAATGACCACAAGAACTCCAAAAATAAGAGACGAAAGGTGACATTCAGCCAACCTTGCAAATGTGGCTGCTCACAGAAGACGGCTATTTAAGTGAGGTCCGTGTCCTCGGACAGTCCGCAATCATGCATGCGCCGGCCGCCCACTTGGACGTTTTACGGTCTCACTTTGTCCGCAATGCATGTTGAGGTCATGGGACTGTGGAGTAATCAGATCTGCACGCTCCGATACAAGCCATAAATCTCTTCAGGTAGCCGCCTTTATGTTACGAATGCAGGTGGGACCAGCATGCATGAAGTGATCACACGAGTTGTAAAGAGCTATTCCATGCAGGAAATATGTCACATGTTGCCCGTTATCGAGGTGACCACAGGTGTGGCGAGAAGTCCCGATTTGAATGACATGTTTATTGGTGTCCAAAAAAAAACCACGTACTAAAATACAAAACACATCCTTTCCAAGACCATTCTTCCAAAATATAGTTAATATTTGCTAGTTGAGAACAAAATACAATGAGTTTTTTCTGCTTTTCGTAGTGCGATCCGGTGTACGCGGAATCAGTGTTTTAGACGGCGATGTACGTAAAGGCCATTCGAAGACGAATATTTTCTCCCACAGTTGCATACAAAAGGACGTGAGTCGTAGTGCAGGTGTATACGCATATGATCCTTGTAGTGGTCTGAGCGAGACAGATGCTTGCCACAGACATTGCATTTCAGGAAAGTCTGGTTTCCGTCTTTGTTGCCATTCCCTCCGTGTTGGGTTGCTCCACCGCGACCCGTAACCGCCGTCATGCGGACTGCAGCACTAGTGTCGTGCGAAGGCATTTCAAGACATTCTTCATCGTTATCGGGCATATCTTGGTCGTTTTCACTCTGTTTCTCTTGGCCGCTGTCCACCGACGTTTCACTACCAGCACTTGCATCCGACGTCAAGTGTGGAGCTACCGTTGATACAAAAGTTTCCATGAACTTCTTAGTTGCGCCAGCCAGTAGCCGACGAAGAGCCGCGTTGGAGCGAGCCTTGGCAATGTTTCTAACGGTAGTAGCATGCCTAGATAGTACGAGACGTTCGTTTTGGGTCAGCACAATATTGCTTGCAAGAATATCCCTTGAAATGCGTTGGAAAGCAAGTAGTTCAGCAGGTGTCCAATTCCCATATTCTCGACTTCTACGGCTTGACATGACGGAATAATTTATTAAGACGAAATTAAGAAGCGTACCACACACGACGCTCACTAGTGGCTTGAATGACACTAGTAAGCACAAACTCTGTTTCCCTGTCAAATGTGGGTATTTCCCTGTCAACACCAGGTTAGAAGGCATGCGCATGCGCCCACGCATGCATGCGCGTATCGACATGCACATTAATATCCCCTTAGAATGCAGGGATTCCCTGTAAAATGCGGGGTTCCCTGCCAAATGGGGGTGTTTCCCCGTAAACTGCAGGTATTAGCACCAACGCATGCGCTCATGCATGCATACGCATGTGCGCACGCACATGAATATCCCTTTAAAATGCAGGGATTCCCTGTAAAATGCGGGTATTTTTTCCTGTAATCTGCACGTTAGAAGACATGCACATGCGTTCACACATGCATGCGCGGATGACCACGCACATGAGCATCCTTTGGGAATGACGTGATCCCGCGAAATTTTGGCTTTCGGCACTTAGTTCAGTACGTAACGCCATCGCGACAGAAAGAAAGTCCTACAGATGGCTTGGGCAGTGACCTCAGTTGGGGTGTGACAGCACTCGATAGGGACACACCCAGACACCTCATAGACCGCCCGATACTCAGCGGACAAATGACTTTGGCTCCACCATGGAAAACATGCGATAGCGAGCTCGCTATAGCATGTATTCTTGATTTTGACCGCCCATCATTTCCTCATTTCGAACGGTTAACTTGGAACTGTGCTTGGCAGTTAACTCTATCATGGGCTATCAACTGATGTCAAAATTCAGTGGGTTACGGGAGCTTGAACCTTTTACGGAGGTACGCCAGCGCTCTAGAAAAATTTAACGCAAAGTCGACGAGGTCATAGAATCACAGATTTCGCCCTTGACCGGTTAGCTGGCCGCTTTGTCTCGACATGAGAGTGAATGCAGCGGTGTTCGTTTCGAGCGCAAAGATTTCTCTCTGACTCGCATGGGTGCTCTACTGGTATGCCGTCCATAAAATACCCGGTTTGCAATTCAATCATTACGGTCCAAAGCCAACTCTGCTTCCAAAATTCTCGCCAACAGTGCTCTGGGATACACAAGTTGAAATGAGTCGCTTACGGGACCGCACCCATCGGCGGTCGCTTGACCTGCTGCAAAAGTCAATGTATTGCGAATCACGACGCATGCAATGATCGTCTATGCTTAAGTTCAGGCAGGGCGATGTAAGAACCAAAGCAAATTTCCATCAGCAAAGACAGACCTGTACCTTCTAGCAGAATAACATGCATTTAAAAACAGTGTTCACTGAAAGTCCAGTAGCCGTTTCCGATTCATCCGTTCCTTTTGCTCAGCTTGCTGAAAATTTGAAACTAACGCATCTTTGCATGAGCGAAGAAAAACAAAACTTCACTTTCAGACGTTAAAATATTTGCACATTGAGCGGCGTAGTCCGTACACTCACCGAAAATAAAGTGCTCTGCAAGTGTGTGACAGGTTCTGATTATTCTGTTTCCAACGAGTGTCGGTCATCCGGCAGAGGTTTCGGTGCTTAATTCCGAAAAAGATGACGCCATCCTATGACAATCACGAATTCAGTCTGCTTTGTGTTCAGTCTACTTGTTCCCTGCAGCGGTAAAAGTGCATCCTTGTTTACTCCACTCAAACTGCGGACGGCGTTCACGTGCACTATTGGGTGTTCTTTGCTCTCGGCGGTCAGATGGAGCCGACTGAGAGACTTGAATGCTGTCGTTTTTTCGAAAAAGGACGCGTCGGCTGCAAGTCGGGACAAACGTTCGCGGCCGCGTTTGTCTGCGGTCAAGTGCAAACCAGACGCTCATCGCATTCAGTCCATTCTTAAGTTCAAGTCACAAGACGGCCTTGCACTTTTCACTTGCAAAGGACGATATCGCTTTCAGGCCTTCTGTCTTTCACTTTATGTTACGGACTAAGCATACGACCCGAGTTTTTTGACGCTACTTTCACCTTCAATACCGAATGCTCGTTCAAACCTCGGTGCTATTTTCGTTGCCAAACCGACTAAAGTACCTGCTAATAGTGACTTTTCTAAAGGATGCTAAAAGGCCACAAGTTCTGACGTCTATCCAGGGTCCGTTCCGATCGTGATTCTCCCCAGTCAGCCCTTGTTTACTAGAGCTTGTTTACAAGAGAGCGAGTGAGATGCGACCGTTGCTAACCTAGAGACACGAATGTGCTTTCAAGCTGTCGAAAGTGTACACGTTGGCAGTGGTTAGTCGAGAAAAGCAGCTCCCTTTTGTCCATCAAAAAATGCGATAGTAGGTGTGTCCAGTTTCGCTTTCGTTTTACTCATTTGGAGCGCAAAACGCGTTTCAGTATTGCCATCTTCTTCGCTGATCCGCAACACGTTTTAGCATGATGATTTTAGTTTAGGATTTTAAACCCCCTTTAACGATGATGTACGGTTTCCTCTAAAGAATTTGTTCCCCCCCCGAAAAAAAGTGGCTGATTTCGACTTAACTCGACTTTCTGTCCTTTCGGGCATTGTGCACCAATAGCACGTCTTTGTTTGCTCCCCTGCAGCCGGGAGTGGCGGTCACCAGCGTTCACTGCTGGCGCTGGCCAGCGGGAACTGAGAGGAAGACGCGTATGTGGTTGTGTTTTCGATCGAGACGAGTCAGCTGCGGCTAATGCGGCAAAAAGACGCGACCGCTATTGTCCTCAGTCAGGTGTCCTTTTGCGCTCACACACCACAAAATGAGTTCGCTATTGCTTTGAGCACTGCATTTTAGCTCCTTGTACGCGACACAATTCTCAACCAATGTGCTTACTAGGCTGTGCTGTTTCAGACAACCTTATCCAACTCATTCATACTAAGACTGTAACCTTTTTTAAGCCGAAACACGACACTAGTTTATCGCGCTCATTCATGCTCGGACGGCAGCCTTTCTAGGATTAATTTTGGCACTGTTTCTGATACACATTCATGCTAGGGCTGCGACCTTTGGAGGACCGTGCAAATTTCGAAAATGCACATTCTTTACAGCTCATTCCGTTTCGTGTACGTGCATTCCAGACCCGATTTCGCACTGACGTACAGACTAAGACTGAGCGTTTTGGCCGTACTGTTTTCCTTTCCGTACCGTTTTCCCGTTCCGTACCCACAAAAAGTCCCTGTCACGATATCGTGTTTATTCGCATTTCGCGCCCACTTATGGATCTCACTAATGCTTCAAACGTTTAGAACTATGGAGCGTGGGTACAAGACGCAATTGCTCAAGCTCGCTGCGAAGTACCGGACGGAGCACGGAGTCAAGGTAAGGGTGACCCGATGGAAACCGAAATACGCTGCGATGTTTCAGGTCGACTGGAAGGACAACTACGAGACGAGTGCCGGATCGCTCACAGCACGCTGCCGACACTGCAACGAGGACGTGCCACGCGCCAACGCAGGGACAACTCAGCTGGACCGGCACCTCTTCCGGCGTCACTATGAGGTGTGGACGACGATGAGCACGCAGCCGGTGGTGGACAAAGCTCTGGCTGAAGCGTAAGTCGCCTCATAGGTAATTCTGAGTACTGATCACTGCTTTCAGAAAGGAAGAATGGCTGCAGAAGAAGGCGCAGAACGCCGCTAAGAAGGCGCAGACGGCACCCACAGCCCCGTTGGAGCAGCCGCTCGACGACAACGAGCCGGAAGAGCAGATGCCGCACTTAGAGCCGTAAGTAAACCTCACTGACATGTCGGGTAAAGAACAGCGAGCTTTTTAGCGAGTCGAGCACCGCGCTGGAGCCCGCAGCGGAGGACAATTCCGTGGAGTGGACGCCCGACTGGCATGCCAAGTTCAAGCAGTTGTTGCAGCCGCTCGAGGAGACGTTCCCCGACGCTGCTGCGGACTCACCGACGCCGGAGCCGGAACCGTAAGTGGGCATTAAGGTGGAAATTAAGGGACGGAAACGGCATGATTTTAGGGAGCCCTCTGCCGCCGAACCCGTGCAGCAAGACGTGCGCCACATTCCGGTCTACGCTAGGAGGGCGGCGGGCACCAAACGGTATGTCAGACATCGCACAAGTCTTCCTACGTTAAGGCCGTCTTTTGTAGCGACCCGTGGGAGAGCGAAAGTGAATCCGAACTGGAAGTCCGCGCCATCGTCGGCCACCGAGTCGTCACGGAAAGGGGCCGCACCTTGACCCAGTACAAGGTGATTTGGCGCGACTACGACGTCGACGACACGTCCTGGCAATCCGCTTACAGCCTGCGCGGCTCGAAGGCGACGCTGCAGAAGTACCGCGAGAAAAACCACATTTAAAGTGCATTGTAAATTTAAGATGTATGCCATTTGCCTGTGAATAGCTGGTACGAGAAGTAGCTTGAAATAAAGCAGTAGCGAGCCCCAATCAATGGACAATATGCATTAGTAGGAGCAGCTAGCAACTGACGACTCGAACTTGCTACGCGCCGTGGAAGTTCGCTTGAAGTTGCTACGACTTACAGCAAACTGTCTTAGTTGGTTTGACATTGTCACTTGTCATGGATAAAGCTAAGTTGGTTTGAAACTTCCACGAGCTACTGTAAATGTTCTGAGTTTGCTTAACACTGTCACCCGCTATGGGACATGGCTGAAGTTAAGTTGGTTTGAAACTTCCACGAGTTACTGTAATTACGGGAAACCGCATGAAAGCTGGATAAAGTTAATTGGTTTGAAACTTTCACGAGCTACTGTAAATGGTCTGAGTCGTTTTAACATTGTCACCCGTCATGGGACATGGCTGAAGTTAAGTTGGTTTGAAACTGCTGTGCTTTACTGCAATTACGGGAGACCGCATGAAGTTATTCCGTTTTGGCTCGGGCTAACTGAAGTGTCTGTAAGGGAGCTGCCATAAGCTGCGGCTTTGCATAACACACGTAAGGACAGAAAGTTTAATGAGCTGTAATACGAATTAGTACTAATCAGAACACGATATAGAGGGATATTGCCGGAAACGCCAAAGAAAAGTTGCATGTGTGTTTTTGGATCACTTTTAAAATACTGAAGAACTTTTATGAGGGTTTCGTATCACTGCTGAGCGTTGAGCGCCTCGTTTATTGGGTTCCGGCTGGTTCGCTTGTTCCCATAGATCTGATCATCTGTATCACTTGGAGTCGATCGCAGTACACGCATATATTTCGCAGCATGCGTGCAACACACGGTACGTAGACTACAGTTTCCGACCGAAAGACAAACAGAGGGCGACATGCAAAGCAGACACGGCCATGGAAGCTGGTCCACACGTCACGGTGTGCCGGCACTCGCTGGCGGCAAGTGTTGTCATGCTCTGAACTCTCACGCGGGAAATCCAGCGCATCAGCCGGGCGGCGCGGATCGGCGATTTGAGCGAAAGTCATTGTAAGAGATGTGCATGGCATATTTCGGTGGCTGAGTAAGAGACACTGATCCGCTCAAGGAATGAGGTGGCTTCTATGGAAGACGAAGGGGCGGAGCGAATTCTTACCCCACCACATGATTAATAATGCGAAGAAATACAGAAGTAATCAGAACTACAAATATATACACATGTTTACCGAATTAGCGTTTCATACACTTAAAAACATCTCGCGAAGTTCCATGGGCGGCAAAGGCGCTTTGAACCCAGTAACTTTTCCAAACGGTGCTGACGTACGAGCGGTCGTTTTCGGCAAGCTGGGCAACGTCCCGGTTGGCGGTTGCATGAAGTAACGCCAATATACCGACAAGGTCCCCCTTCGCAGGAGTAGTAGTGCTTTTCCAGCGGAAATACTTCCTGTGCGTATAAGCGCTGAACAATGAGTTGTCGGAGCAGTTTAAAGTTTACTCCGCAGTAAACACACCTTTTCTCCGACTCGTATGCAAAACCGGTTTTCGCCGAGTAACACAGCTTAGTTGATTTATAATTTCGCATGAGGGACACAATATTTGGTACATGGATATCAGCGAGAACACTACAAGGCACCGGCCTCCGCCTGGCGCTTTAGCAGAACACAAGAATGGGGTGGGACACCACCCGGTATAATTATCTCGTGGAACCTGATTTATGGGAGGGGCAACAGTTTACTCAGCGCGAGTGATCAGTCACTGATTAGCTTTCCCGCAAACAACTTTATTTTTTTAACAAGTATTTTATTTACAAGATACCGAGGCGCGAGAATTAATTAAGTGAAATACGGTCCATCATTCCACAAAGATCGTCATAGTCGCGTCGCAGCCGCTGGTTTCGGCGACGTCTTCGTCGCTTTTCCCGTCTCTTTTGGCGGCGCCTTTCCGGCCACGAAAGACGAAGTCGATCGATCCATTGCGGCTGTCGCATCTTCGCTTCGAGGACCGACGCTGGCATCATACAGGCACGGGAGCGATCCATTTCCATGCGACCTGACAGTGGCGGCGAGTAGACGATGCGGGGACGCACGGAAGACATTGGTCGGAAGAGCTGCTAAATCAAGGCTCGAAGTGGCAGGGCACTGCTTATATCGTGGTTGAATCAGAGCGGGCACGGCAGACGTGACGTCATGCGGTCACCGGGGTTCAAGGCTGTTCACGCATCGCACCTGACACGACGTGGCACCGCATGCGCAAAGAGCAGGTGTTTCCGGTCGTAAAACCGCATGCATGCGGATAATTGGCCAATTATCCACGAACGGTCATGCCCGGTCGGTCGTAAAAGTGCACCTGCGCATGCGCCCGACCGCCACCTGCCATCCATTTCTCTTCTTCCAAAAGCCTTAGCAGAGCCCAATTTTTCTGACTAGGGCCAAATTGCTGGACAATAGTTTCCTGAAAAATGTCCGCCACGATCACAAGGATTGTCAAGCGAGACAGCTTGACCACCGAAAAAGTCGGCCAAATTTTCATGAGAATGTGTAATGTATGCATGCTCGACGGCTTTCGGGGATATTTCATGCAGCTTACCACCGAAGACGTGGCATTCCGCTTCTGTGAAAAGTGCCCGTTCTCCGCTAGGCCGACGGAGACGATCACAGCTTACCCACTGCCCGAATACCTCGCGTGGGTCTATATCTGTGAGCCGGAAGACCTCGCCAAAGTTTTGGCGGAACAAACAGATCACGCAGAAGGTGTGCTGATGAACAAGTTGCTTGTTTACGAGCAAGATGGGAAGACGCAAAATTTGCGTTATGCTGGCCTTGTAGCACCGGACGCCCCATTCCCGGTTCCAGAGCACGTCGAAGGGGCTCCGCTGCGCTTCCCGCAACTTCCATTTGTGCTGCACAACGACGACGGATGGATGTACAAACTTCCCATGGAACTCGTGTACAATTCGTACCCGTCGCGCACCCAGAAGTAATTAGCGATTTCCCGCGTTTTCACACCTCGGAATGTAATTAGCGATTTCCCGCATTTTCACACCTCGTCCTCAACAGTAATTAGCGATTTACCGCACTTGAATTTAAAATTCCATTAAAATGTTTGTTTACTAGTTTCCGACTGTTCCGCCCGCTATAAGGGCTTATCATGGGCTTATTGACAGCCGGGCTCTTATCAGTAACGTCCATGGGTACATTTGGTCCAGGGCGCCTCAATCCGTAGGCTTCGCGTGCACTTGGGTACATTTGGGTCGGGTACGGCGTGCGAGTGCACCCAAAAGGGGGCGGAGCCTAATGCACCCACCAGGGCAACCAAAAATGTACAAACATGCACCCAAAAGGGGGCGGAGCCTAATGTACCCAGCGCAGGGTTTGGGTGCAAGTGGGTCGGGTTTCAACAGTCACGACTACTATCGTGTATATCGCAGGCATTTTCTCCAGTACAGTCTCATTGTTTGCGTCACCGAGACCCAGAAGAAAGTCACCGCTGTTGTCCTCTATTATCTGACCGAACAGGAAGTTGCCGACTCGAAACGTATCGCTTCCGAACTAAAGGGCAAACTAAGTAGGTTCTCAATTTTCACGCCTGTTGCGAGTTCAACTGCTCCTTAACGCACCGTGAACGTGTCGATACCGGTGAATCCGCCTAAGTGCGGTAGTTCTGACCCGTTTTTCACGTATGTCGTCGAGAGGTGACTGTTGAAGTAATAACTGCATCGCCCTGGTGGAGGGCTTGTCCCGCCCGAGTGGCCGCAACAACGCGAAAAGCAGGTGAACTTGCAGTAGGCTAAAATCAAACGGAAGTGAGTGAAGGTACGTACCAAAGGGGGACCAACTTTTTTGGCGTGGGCCAAAGTCGGCGACGCTGCCTTCCATCGAGGCGGATTTCATTTGGCGCCTCCCAGAGACCGACCTCCCAGTGGAGGGACAACAGTTCCCATCTTGGATGGCGTTGTCCAATACGTAGGTCGTAGCAGCAAGGACGTCAATACGGAAGACGAACGATTGCGGTGGCGTTCCCACGGAGATAGTGGTCCAAAGGTTCGGAGGAACAATGCTGTTAAACGGCAACAAATAAGGCAATGCCGTTTCCACGCAGCTTTGAAGCGAGACGAGGGCCCAGAGCACGACCTGGGCGAGTAATCGCTGCATTCGACTCCTCCGAATGAAGCATGCAGCCTGCTACGCGGGCGTATTTGTCTTCATTTTTGTGCTGTGATTAGACATTTTCACTCAACGTTATCGGCACTTCGACGTTCTTTAATCGTTAACTGTCATGACGAGCATTCGGACTGGTAAATACGGCGTCGGTTAACGTTCTTCATGAGCAACACTGCCGGTGAAATGGCGTTTTTTATGATTTCATTCTGCCGTTATCCGTAAAGCGGCAGTTCGGTCTTACTCGTCCTGCTCCAAAATGCGCTTCCCGGTTCCCTAGCTAAAAACGCCTACTTCAAACCATTCGCGGTCCTTTGCGAACATCAGTGGGCCACAACTGTCACTCTAAACGGCCGTGTAGTCTACACATCGGGCCGAGGAAGAATGAGGCTAAATGAACGAATTTTACAGCATTGAAACGGGACCATAGTACAAAAATGCATGAGGCAGGAAAGGGGGCAGCCGAAGACTTCGCTCACCTGTATGCCTAGGCAGGCAGGGAATCAGTGCTGTTTCCTTCCCTCGGGTAAAACCAGGACCGAAACCGTTGCACACTTTGAACCTAGACCAGGGGATGTAGGGAGGAAAATGCACCATCCAGGTAACATGTCAATGGTCGAGCAGCAGTCATTTACGTCTTGCTGTCCTGGCCATTAGGCTTACCTGCAGGCTCCTCGACCTTTAGCGCAGACGACCAACACACGCAAACGTACGGTACACGTGTGGCGGACCCGAAAATCAAAACTGGAGGCGGACCCCCTACTGGAGGATGCGTCGATGCGGTCATCATATCGAAATAGTCATGGGGTTAACTGCAAAAAAATGTAGTTTTCAGTGTTTAGTATTCAGTTCTCCGCTTGTTTTCAGGTTTGAGTTCAATGTGCTAAAATAATTTTGGACGCAGAACGGTGAATCGTATACTTATTTTTGCAAGAAAAATTGTGGAAATGTCTTTCAAGATCCACATTTCCCGTAGGCCTTTTTTCCTATATAAGCGGAAGGTTGGCGAAGAGTGACCAAATCAACTCATTGGAATCATTCATTTGGCTGGAAACTGAACTGACGCGCCCCTATCGGCTCGTCTGACACACGTCGCAGCATTCAGTGACAGTCTGAACTATTATGTTACTCTGTGAAGTCCTGGTCCCGAAAGAGCCGAAAACTTAACGCTGACTCAAACGGCACCGGTCGGTGACTATTCCGGCGCAAAAGTCTAGCTATTCTTATCAGAAAACGACGTTTAAAGTGTTTATCTTACGTCAAAGGATATGTAAACCTATCGCAGTCCAGCAACCATACAATTCCCTTGCTTCCCTCAGAGCGGTCGACGTCGCAAGGCAGAATGCTGCAATTGCCTATCCTCCGGCGCACTTCACACAGACCTATGACGACATGTGTTCTTCAGCTGCCTGCGACCAGCCTAGGCTGGCTAGACTTAAGCCGTGCATACCTTCGTCGCTTGTCCCGCAACGTGTTGGCATTGGCACGGCCGGTAGACGCAATCTCGAGCCGTGACGCACGGAGTCAGTCCTGGAGAAACACCCGCGCAAACTCACTTATAGGCGATAACTGCGCACCGCCAAGGGCAGGTCCTGGCAACGGTCAGACATGCATCGAAGAAGTTGTACCCGTTCTGTCCTGAAAGACCCAGCCCGCGAAAGCCTTTATTTTCTTACTTATTCTCGCAGCTTACCGCAGACGTTTTCGCAAAGCGACGAAAGCAGAATGAGAAAGAGCACCGTCGGAATCATCCTTTCCCAGGCACAGACAATGGCCAAAATTCTGCCGAAGCATAGAGCTTATGTACTACAATACGCTTGCAATAAACTTGTAAGAATGTACCGTCCATAATAGTACGCGACGATGTGAGAATTCGGCAGCGTTCGAAGCCGAGCGATGTTACCATGATGTCATAAGACAAAAAAGCTTT
>JNEY01000165.1:127820-142242 GCA_020875895.1 Aphelenchus avenae | reverse complement strand
CGCAGACCTTCGCTCGTAATACCTAGTGGCCCAGTCTACCAAGAACCCCTTGGTGTTGGCAAAGAGCGAAAAACTGTAATGTTTTCCTAGTCCGTCTAATGGTAGCCCATGGTCCCACTAATGAGGTAAGTACGTTTGAGCGAGTGCTTTTTAGGATGTTTCGGATTGTGCTTCGGCGTTTCTGGGGATCGAAGCCTACTTGAAGAAAAATTAAGAAGTTTTCCTCTCCCTCGGAAAATGCGCGCTTTCGCATAGAAGACAAGATCGCCTAGAAGCGAACCTGTGGCAGTTTTCGAACGGCTGGAACTCGACCGTCGTTGCGCGAAGTAAATGGTCGTACTCGATCGTGGCGGTGCCGTTCGCATCCATTACTGAAAGACTGGCGTTTTCCCACTGCTTACGCGTCTTATTGCCTGCCTTCATGTCCGCCGTAGCCAGCAATGTGTGCTTCGTCGCCCGCACATTCCTCAAACTCGCCCATTAAGCAAATCGGCTGAACCTTCTCGTTGAAGACGAGTGGTTCGAGCAGCTCGACGATGGCGATATCGTTCACAAGGCGGGTCGTGAGACCGTCGATTTCAGTGACGTTCCAGTCCGGGTGAACGTAGACCTTTGAGACGTTCAACTGGGTGCCGTTGAAGATGTCCTCTGCCCCGACTATAGCGAACATCTCGGATACCTCGCTAAATCAGACTAAAGATAGGGAAGCCAAAGCCCTCCCATGCTCCGTAACGTACTGACCTATGCTGTAACCAACTCTGTACACTACCAGTACAGTACAAGAGACGGGGCCGAAATTCAGTTCGGTACCGGTCATACGTTTCCGACAGGGAAACCAAAGCCGTACCGTACTGACCTGTGCCGCAGCCTGCTTTGTACCATCTCGGCACGGTACGACGCCGTAATACGGTTCAGTGTGGTTACTAAGATATTGATGCCAAGCCGTACCGTCTCCGTACTGCATAACTCCGCCGTACCGTATCCCGTGTTGTACCAGTACGGTACGGCGTACTGTTCGAGCCATAGGACGGTACGGCTCCCGATCTTTAAAACTCGCTCTCGATGAGTTCGAACAAAAATTAGGAGCTTACGCTTTTCCGCCGTTGTTATCGACGCAGTGTGCCGCCGTCAGGAGGTGCTTCGGCGATATTATCGAAGCACTACAAGTCATCTGTCCGTTGAAGGCAGCGAGCCATGGCCATTCAGCGGTGTTGCTTACCAGCGGACCACCGACGATCTGAAGGACGATCAGTTGAGAAAGGGTAAAGCGTAGCATGTGTCGTTAGTTAGAGACCCAAATGAGATGGCCAACTTGTAAATTTTGTGCCATCGTAAAATCTATGGTTCCCCCGTACTTGTGATAACAGAAATAGACACATAGCTTAAGTATATCATGACAGCACTAATACGCCGACGATGGATAATCCATTACACAAATTCAGAGAGCAAAAATGAAGACCGAAGCAAGCTACCTCTGAATTTACCTAAAAAGAATTTCTAAAGTTTCCGAAGTGGATCTGAACCAGAGCAAAGCTGAGTGAACGGAGAGCCAGTTTATGCGTCCTTCTTGACTAGGAGTTGCAGAAAAGTCCATCTCGTGCCCCTCATCCCTCTCACCACCTCACATGCTAAGAGAGAACCAACGTGTTTTGCCTACTTCATCCTTACCCGCTTCTGAATGACATGCTGCTTTCTTCCGCATTCGAAGGTTGCCACGAACGGAAACGCCGTTATATAGGCTAAGCAGGCGGTGAGGCTTGTACATGCGAGTGTGTGCATTCCTTTGGAAGCACGCTTGCATAAATTTACTGCGGAAACCGAATTCTCTGCAAGCACCGTGTGGACGAAGCCGCCTTGATTTAGCGCTAATTTCAGCGACCACTTTCGATGAATCACCGGACAAGCGCCGGAGAATGGCCGACGCAATAGCGGAAACGACCATCGAATCTATACGCTCGTTCAGTACCAAAGAAATGTGTTAACAAACATAATTAAAGCATCGTAAACCTCGTGTTGGTGCTGGAATAATGGGTCATATGGGCCTCAGGAGAATCCTATAGCGTAAGTTTTTATTCGAAACTGATTCTGACAACTCACTGACCGCTCCTTGCAAAAGTTGAAAGAAAAGCGAATAATAGAATACAATGTTTATCTGACGAATGACTGACCCCTGCAATGGATGTAATTAATTTGACGCCAAAGAGATAGGTAAACTGGCGACAGACGGGCGTTTACTCAAAAAGTCCACTTGCTTCCCTCACTGCGGTCGGTCTTGCAGGGCAGAAGGCAGCGCACTTCATCGTCCTCCGGCGCACTTCATGCAGACCTATGACGAAAAAACTTTTATTCCGAATGCGTACCCGTCCCTCCGCTCCCATCCCGCGCCATCAACATGAAGAACGCAATAATAATTAAAGTCAAGACTGAAAATGTGTGCCACTATTGTTGGCCACGACCCCACCCGATCGGACGCCTCCCGACCCGACCACCCGGCCTACAGGTCGCTAGCCGACCCCGGCCAATACCCTATTTAGCAAAAAAAAACCGTTACGGGTCTTAAACTATCTGAAACTTGTACTATTAATCTAGGAAAACCACAAGTTTTGGAAAATGTTTGAAATAATCCTAAAATGGCGATTTTTGGCCAAATTTCCCGCAAATACATACGGGTGAAAAGGTCGGGGTCGCCCCCTCCCCCCGCACCCGACCCGCCAAAGTCGGGTTATCGGGTCGGGTCAGCCGCAGAACACTATGTGCCACGTTGAAAGTATGGCGCCCGCAAAAAAGGCCATGTGAACTGCACAACGAAAGATTAATGCCTGGTACATGCCTAGACTGACTAAATTGGCCAGTATTGAGGGCCTTCGTGCCTGCTCCTAGCCTAATCTGGTTGGACTTAAGCCATGCATACCTTAGTCGCCTGTCCCGCAACGCGTAGGCATTGACACGGCCGGTAGACGCAGTCGCGAGCCGTTGCGCACGGAGTCAGTAATTGTGAAACACCCGAGCATACGCATTTCGAAGCGATGGTGGCGCACCTCCCGCCAGCATCGATAACGCGCTGGCAAGCCATGACGAGGTCGTACAAGTTCTGCCCTGAAAGATGAGGTCATCGAAAGTCTAACCTCTACGCCGGATAAAGGTCCGTACAGACGGTACGGCCAAACCGCACCGTACTATCGGTACGGTTTACGGTACGGTTGGGTCAGGACAGTACGGCTTATGGTACGGCTTACGGTACGGCGTCAGTTTTAACGATATTTTGCAATAGTCCGGACCGTACTAGTACCGTACTGTATTACGGCCCGTACTGCCGTACTGTACTATATTGTACGGCACGAAGTTCGGTACAGGTAGGGTCCCTCTTCTCCTGGACTTACCGCTGACGTTTTCGCAAAGCGACGGAAGCAGAATGAGAAAGAGCATAGTCGAAATCATCCTGTCAGTAGGCACAGACAGTAAAATCTGCGGAAACGTCAAGCTTATGTACCTCGGTCGCTTGACATAGAATCGTGAGAATATGTCGTCTATAACAGTACTCGACGATATGGGAATTCTGCACTGTCTGAACGTCTATCGAGGTTGTCATAATCTCCATAAGACAATATTTCTCGAAAAGGACGCACGGTATCCCGTTAGTCGTGGGAGCGGCGACAAAGTACGTCTTAAACGGGTTGTAGGGCCAATTTTCGATTAATTTTGCGCAACAAGAGAAAAAATAGCTCACGCCCCTAAGATGTGCCGGGTTAAATCTAGTTTGGGGAAAGTCGTCTCCCGGATGTATTTGTGAGTAGACAGATGGTGGACAGATGGTGGGCACTAAGCAGGAATAGAAGGCAAAAAGCCATTGAAGCATGCGGAGGTTTCCCCGCTTAGGGAGCCGATTTTCACCTATTGATTATTCTTGCATTGATTGACTTGCACACTGGTGCTTCCACATGCCATGGAAACCATTACGTTCGTCTGCCTTGTACCGAGTTGTAGTCGAGTCTAAGTAGTTGAGTTTAGCCGTCGTCGGTATTTGTCCGTCCGCAGACCTTTTGAGTGTACGACAAGCAAAGTTTCTCTTCGTACGCTTCGTTCAATGAGCAGTTCATGATCCAGTTCGACGGGGCACTTAAGCTCTTTTCCCCATATTAAGGAGTATTTAAGCTACATCGTAAGTCGCTTTCTTACAAACCTAGATTGGTTATCAATTCATCGCTCAACATCCTGGTCGCCACCACCGCTACAGAAGGAAATGCGCGTAAGTACTTTGTTGATCGTTCTGCTCCTAACTGGCCTCTTTCGATCTTCTTCGTCTGGTAAGCTGCGTTCGTTAACTGGCCGATAGGCTTTTCGTCTGCGAACGCCGACTGCGAAGCTGTTGTTCGGGGCGTTGCATCTTCAAAGGCATTTACGTATGCGATGAGCCCACCGGACACTTCTCGCGTTCGAAGAATGACTGCCAAAAACGATGTCTTGGCGAATGCCGTCAAATGGACGTTGGCCACAGGTCTGGCGCGCGATCCTACTGGTGCCCGAAACGCATGTCGAAAGAAGAGTACTGCAGCGGGCTCCTGGCTACTGTTGTCCACCTTTACTACGAACTTTGCGTGAAGTTCAGTGCCGACTGAACTTTGTCGTCCGAAGAACCTCTCGTTACAATGCTTCCACTTTCCTTTTTCTTCTTGTCTACTGCATGGAGCACGTCACAATAAAGCATTGTCAATCGACAACGAATCTTCTTAGCTTTTGCATTGTGTTTCAGCTTTTGGACACATCTAGTAGCTATTAGAAGCTCTGGTAAAGGTGTGCTTACCGGAGAGGTGTACCAGACCAGGAAAACGCGTTAAATCACGGACGGGTGAAGTGTGTTAAAACGTGTTGGTGTGACAAAAAAACTGACTAGGGCCCTTTGAGCTTTATAGACATGTAACTTCAAACACTGAATGAACTACGATCGGCTGACCTAACAAGTTAGGGCGTATCCTGCGCGCTTTTTACCCTCTCGTAGAGTCCAACCGGGGCTATACAACATAAACACGCCATTACTTAAAGCGGTGCGCGAAGGTCGGCATCCGGCGGGCGGCGAGCGTCCGGTGACCCCAGTTTCGCTTTCGTTATAACCCACCGATCCTCCGTAGACTCACTTCCGTCTATATGACGGCTGCCGCTGCGCTGACGTGTGACGTGTCCCACTCTCGCCAGACGCACCCCTCTCTCCGGAACGTTTTCCGCCGCTCTGCGGGCGGTTGTCCTCGCCAGCGACCCGGCAGAGGCTAATTACGCGAGGTATACATGTGCTCATTTTGTTCACACGGACGGACGCCGTCCGCTACCGCTGTCCGACGAAGTTCACTCACGCAGGTCTCTCACGTTCAGTCGATTATTTCTCGCGTTTTATGACGTTAATTTTCACCGCATGCGTCGTGTAATTTGCTGCTTTTACAACCATAACGTTCCCATTTTTTGACTGTTACCCATCCATAACGCTCAGTCTCTCATCGATTGATTCACTGTGGCTCCATGCTTCTCACGAGTACGAGGCCTTCTACCCAAAATGACCTAATCGAGAACATTGCTAACAAACTGACTTGGCTCGAGACGGGCCGTAGAGCGCTAAAAAAGGCCTGTCTAGGTTCACTGTACGAAGCTGCCTTTTTCAGCGTTTTTCTCCCGTTGCCGGCCGGTCTCCCGCGCACTCATCACGCCGCAACCCGTCCAAAAACGTATAGCACCAGAGTCATTCTTGCTAGTGCCCATCCGACTTGTCCTTCAACCATTCCTTCTTGTCGAGCTCCACTTTTGTTTCCTTCTGTTTCGCGACTGTGCGTTGGCCGTATTCTTTTGAGCAACTGTCCTTTTCTCGACTTTTGTCGAGTTCCCTTCCGTCCGCTTCCGCCAAACCTCTGCCGCTCAGTTGTGGTGTCCTTCTTTGCGGCGGTATGTTTGTACAACCCGTCTTGTACCCATTAGCGACCTTGGCGGAAGGTAAGTGGGCAAATGATTTTGGGCTCAGTCAGGTGGATCCCGTCCGACGTTCTACAAAGCGGTCGTGGAAATGCCTTTCAGGATGTATATTTTAGTATGACATTTCCTGTATAAATAGAGCTTTTCTTTATCAGCGGTTTCATTCAAACACTAAAATTAAATTAAATAAATAAAAAATTTTCCTAAATTTTCGTGTCCAACCTAATTTTGTTTGGGACTTAGGGTATTCCTTTTTGTTTTATTCAAAATCTCTTTTTGTGCTTAACAAAACGACCTTTTATCGATGCGTTGTGGCGCGTCATCATTCCGTTCGATTTTTGATTGATTGACATTCCCACCGTTTAACTCACACCAAACCGAGCGCATCGCAAGCGGAGATTTAATCCTCTTAGCGCTCTTTGTGGCGGCATATGGCTTTCGCTGTTCGTTAGCACAGCAGCCGCCACATTGACGCGTCATCTTTCGGCAGCTCGCTCCGCTTGAGCCAATTATGCTCTCTTGAGATTTCCGGCTAGTTTCATTTAGGCTCGGCTCGTTTAGACTCGCTCCATTTCAATCCTGTCTTGCTCCGTACAGTCCCTAATTTGTAATAAAAAGCTATTTACCGTATTTTCTCTAATAAACCCCCGGGGGGGGGTCTATTTCGCGATCGATGAATTTCGGAAAATTTTAAAATTTCAAATGCTCGTAACTTTTTTCTTTTGCGTCCGCAGGACTCCCTCTTCGTCTTAAAATACTTGGTTCGTCGTTATCTATTCAAATATGGCCTTAGTTTGGAAGTAACCGTTGCCCCCAGCCCAGCTGTGAATTTTTGGGGAGGGGGGTTTATTAGGTGGGGGGGGTCTAATAGAGGGGGGGGGGGGGGTTTATTAGAGAAAATACGGTACTATCCGGCGCAAGTGTAAGAGCTAGGGAATAGATCCGAGAGCAAGTGAATGAACTGAGAGCTCTACAAGAGCTAATCCGAAGGCTCCTCGCTATCACCCGCTTGTGGTCCGCTGCCATTCTGCTGCACTGCGTCACTTCCGGCGCTGTCGTGTCCGCTCTCGCGCTGCAGCTTCGACAATTTCTCCGAGAGCGCCGCTCCGAAGCGATCGCGATACGCCGGCGAGACGTCGTCGAGCAGCGCATAGATGGTCTCGAAGTACTTCGCGTGCAGTTCCAGCTTTCGAAAATCGCCGTACATGCAATCAGCACGGTCGGAGCAAATTCGCCATCCGCGTTGAGTGAGCTCCACGCAGTACGTGTTCTCTAAAACGGTCATAGTAAAATAAAGCCCTCACTCTCGTTTTTAGTAAGTATGCATTTCATCACTTGTTGGTAGCGCACCTTCTAGCGTGACGAGATTAAGGAAGATCAGCTCAGGTGNCTTGCTTGCCCACTGCTATCCTAAATATGAACTTTCGCCCCACCTGCAAGGCGGGCATGGTTCAGCGTTTGAACTGATCCCGAACTTTTCAGATTTGGATCTGAATTGAACTTTATCTGGATCAGCGTTCCATTCAATTCAGTGTTTTAGTAAGGAACTGACCAGTTTAGTGAAACACTGTCAAGTTTCCAGAGTTGACAGTTTGAGTAGGCTCCGAGGGCCCGGCTATCCTAAAACGTGTACACCTCTGGCGCAAGATTGTTTAAGGTTTACTGAGCGGAATCCAGTCCTTAACGCATTGAACGTTACTAAAATAATTGCTTTATCGATGCCTATCAAAGTACGGCCTTACATGGGAATTACACGTGCCCTCAGGACAGCTGTAAATTTTTAGCGAGGATCGCCTAATAGAATGGGTGGGGTGTTTATTAGAGCAAATGCGATATTACCCACTGGGACGCTCCCTTCCGATCCGTCACTCCTGTTCTGAGGTTCACGTCTCTTCGATCTCTCACTATTTCTACCCGTCTGAGGGGATGCTTTGTACTTTCGTTCGTCATCTCCCTGCTCGACGATTGTTTTTTTCGTGATGGTCAACAAGACAACAAGGCCCAGACGAAGAACGAAAACCGGACACTTATCGGCGGATGGGCGCCCCTCGCGGCTAGCTGGGCAGCTGCTTACCTTCCCCCCTCCACTTCCTCCATCCGCCCCAGGATCGCCGCCTCTGCCGCCGCGAGGTCCAGTCGGGCGACGCGCAAAAGCGAAGAAGCCATGCGAAGACGGGCGTGCAAATTTCGAGTTCCCCTCGCGATCCGCATGTCCACTAGCACCCGCAGCTAGCCGCCCGAGGTGCGGTTCGCGCGCGAACCGGTTCGCTTTTTGTTGCGACCAATGCGCTGAACGTCGCCACCTCGACATCCGCCGGCTTTGGGTTTTGCATGGTGGTCGATGGGATTTTCTGGGGCCAGCTTTTCCCGCCCTTGAATCGGGGATGAAGGGGCACTCAACGGATCGAGATCTCGGAAGTTCGCAAGTGAAAGTCCATTTTCTGACCAATTCACTTCCCAATTTACATTTTCTTGACAATCTGAATTGGCCTTGTTAACGAAGGAATTTCAACGCTTTTCTTTTCAACGCTTCCTTTTCCCTTTTCCGCCGACGCAGCCCAGTCAGTGGGAGAGCGTTCCAGTCATTCTTCGCCCAGTTAGCGTTCCAGTCATTCTTCGCCCAGTTTGCTTAGCTGCAGACGGATGACGTTCCGGGAAAAAAGGCGTAGGCATAGCTTTTCCCCTGTGGTCTTTAATAGCTCCAAAATGGACGGTAATATAGTGAGTGCACTTTATATAATTTCTCTAAAAGCCAAAATCTCCTATTGTGTAACGCCGTAGGTAGGCACATTGGGCTCATTGAGGCCTTCGTATCTTTAAACCTCTTTACGCCTCTCTGCAATCGCCTGCACACTGCCTTTCTTTTCCACCCACGTTGCTTTTTTCTCGACGAATCTGGTGATGAAGCCGTTGCGCATCTGCTTCAACCGGTTCCCCGTGATATCCATTAACGTGTGCGCCGCGGGTTATTGGCCGCCGACGGTCAGTTTTTGTGCGCACGGTTGCGCAACGTGGCCCCCAGAGAAACCCCACTAAGCTTTGTCATTGCGTGCTAACGAATCTCTTTCCGATTTCGTGTGTACGCGTCTCAGGGTTACGTTAAAGCCTAGTAGCCTTTAACGCAAGCTTTTATTCGTAGCTTTGAGCGGTTCTGCACTCTACAGCGTGATCTTCGGTCTACGGGCCTCGTCTAAACGCAGGCAACCGTATAGCTGGTACGGCCCTACCGCACCGTACTGCCGTGTTACCGGTACGGAGTACGGCCGAATGGGTCAGGACAGTACGGAGAACAGTACGGCTACACTTTTCTCGATATTTAGCACTAGTAGGGCCCGTTCTGGTATCGCACCGCACCGTATTACTACGCCCGCTACAGTTCTCGTACCGTCCCGTACTGTACGGTACGGAGTATGGTACGCGTATCGCTGTAAGTGGTATGGTACGGTTGCCGACCTTTTTGCCGGTAACTACGGGTCGGTAGAAGGTACATCGGATTCGGACCTCAGAATCGCGTGTCGTTTTAGATTCCTTTGTTTGCTGTGTCCAACTAAGCCCAACTTGTCCAGTAGTGCCCTCACCGATGAACATATTTTCAGCATTATGTACGCGAAACTAGTGAAAAATACTCGATGTAGGCTAAGCTTTACGAGCTTTGCACATCAGACTGTCTGTGGGAACGTCCTGTGATTGATAGTTGTCCTACTCATTTACCTAGAAACGGTTGCGTTCATCTTTGTCAGTTGGACTCGGTTGGATCAGTAAAATCCAGGATTTCGTGGAACACTTAACACTTCCGTTGAGTTTCCATGCGTCGTATACTTGTCCGTGACTGGAATACTCCTGTATGTGTCGTTCCGGACTTCTGCCCGCATTGGACGTTGGCCGTGTGCAGTTAGATTCGCGCAACATTGATGTATTTGCGGTTTGTTAATATGCGTTCTTTCACATCTGAGCCACATTTGGTAAATCGATGCTTTTCAGGTGCCTTTCGCGGGCTTCCGCTATCGAATGTGATTCTCCGCACACACATATCTTCCTGTGGCTGCCACCTTCTTCTGATTTTCCCCATTAATTATTCCGCAAACTCTTACGTTTGTCGTCGTCTCCGTCCGTTCTCGACGTGACGTGACCTCCACGCGTACGCAAGCCGACTGCGCGGACGGAATGCCAAGCCGACGACGGACTCCGACGCGACTTCTCCTCAATACGGCTTCTCCTCCGGAAAACGGGTCAACTTTCTGCGCAGTTTCGTCGATGGCCGCTCCGCTAACACGGCCACAACACTTACAAACTTCGGAGCATGATGGCCGGAGAAGATTACGTGGCACTTCACTACGCAGCGTGTACGCAGCGCTGTGCTTCCTGCTACAACTCGCGGCGTGCTACGCGGAGCAGAAGTCGCTCTACGCACCCGGCGACAACGTGCTTGAGTTGGACGTGACCAACTTCAACTCCACCGTCTATCATCAGGTGCGTTTTGCGGACGGTAGCACAACGGGAATTTGCGCCAGTTTAGCTCTAACAAATGGAATTTAATACGAATTTTCTGCCGCAGTTTTAGCGTAGTTAGCGCTTGATTCGCTTCCCAGGAATAAGAAAATTACTGTCTTGAATTTACCTCGAAATACTCTAAACCCCTTCTGATTATTTTAAAAATTTTGTCTTTGTACGTCTATGTCTTTGTACTACGCTAAAATAAAAAACGGTTCAAAGTAGAATATTTTTAATTATGCAAAGTAATTTTGGAGGCCCCAATTATTTTCCTAAATCCTCACAAAATTATTCTTGCGCAAGCGATGAATTGTCCTTAGCCGCCTTTATCACTTCAACGTTTCAGCCGCGAGCATTCTTCGTGGAGTTCTACTCGAGCTGGTGCGGCCACTGCATCCACTACAAGCCCACCTACGTCCAGTTTGCAACGTGCGTTCACCAACTTATTGCGCAACATATGTCCTCAGTTTAGGCTGCTCAAGTCGTGGAAGGGCACTGCGCAAGTGTCGGTCATCAACTGCGCGGACGAGAAGAACTCCCCGGTGTGCCGCGAGCATGAAATTGACGCATTTCCGACGCTAAAAGTACGTCTTGGAACACACAATTGCTGACGGTAACACGTGTATTTTAGTACTTCAAATACAACAGCCAGGGCAAGCAGGACGGTCAGCGCTACGACGGCGACAAGTACAACGTCGACGGAATGACGCTAGACCTCGTGAAGCTGGTCATGGGCGACTACGACCGTGAGCACCCGCCGTTTTGGCCGAAGCTCGAGCCCACTCCGAAGTAAGCATGGGCAGTACGAAAGCTACGATGAGAATTCCCACTAGTGCCTGCCTGTCAACTTGCGCAATGACTTTGGGGCAAGGTTACTGCGCCGCATCTGTACTGTGCGACAGTACACTTGGGCGATACTGTGTTAGTACCACTAGGCATGGGCTAAGTGGCTTGCGCAGCGCCAGTATTGCACAATACAAGTTCGCCCATACTGAGGCCTATGTTGCGCACCTCGACATGCGCAATGTTCCTATTGCGACACAGCCGCTGTGCGCAATTTCTGAGGAGTGTGTCACATCCGAAAGGCATGGCGCCACTTGTGCCACATTAGTGCGCCTCGCATGAATGAACACATGCGCAGATGCGTGCTTGAGCATGCTTGTGTTGCATGCGCGCTTGCCCGGTGGATTTGTAAGATTCTGTGGATAAAATTTAGCTGTATTTCTATTTAGCTCGGTGTCGCTTAACGATCTCTGGACCACCACCGATGCGAGCACGAATCTGCTAGCAGTCGTCGTGGAGCACGAGCCGTACTACAACGGATTTGCGGTGCGTATTCTTTCTCTCTTCCAATACGATAAAGTAGCCGCAGTGCGAATCAAATCTTCGTTTAGACAATGATCAACTACGTGGATAACAAGCAAGTCCGAGTGGTCGTCGTGCCACCGACGCATCCAATTGCAACGACGTTCGGGGGAGTGGTCGTGCCGGCGCTGCATGCCTTCAAGCGAGAGCAACCAAGTGTGGCAGCGTACTCCTCGAGGTACGTCTACCTAACTCAAACGTTTATTTTTTGAAATTTACTCTAACGCTTATTAGAGGCTGCAACTTGTTAAAAATCACTCTTTTAGCATCGAGGCAAAGTTCCAAGACATCAAGAAGGAGCTTGACACGCTGATCTCAGCGTCGTCGCCATCACCACCACCAGTGGCAAAGCCGATGCCGATCGTGGCGCAAGCAGCGCCGGTCGGAAACGAACCGGCCGTACCCGTGGATTGGAAGCAGTACGAGGTCCAGTACCTCGATCTGATCTCTGCTCTCTACTACATGGCCACTCAGGAGATCCCGAGGAGGCAGGTATGCTCTCAAGGACATAATCCGTGGAATGAAAGCTCTATGTTTAGGTCATCGACGGCTCTCACTTGTCTGCTCTCAAGGGATGGGTGCACGTGCTGAAGCGCTTCGTCCCGCTCTCGGCGCCAGTGCGAAGGTTGTTCTACCGCCTTAATGAATGGGTGCAGAAGGAGCCTACTCAGATACGAGCGGAGCAGTGGCTCTCTAAATTCGAAGAGATCCAGGTACGGTAACCAATGTATTCGAAGCATTTACTGTAATTCCATTGCCAAAGATAACTTGTACTTCGAGACAGCAAAACGTTACTGTAGCTTTTCGAATTTTGGTTCACCAAAACTTTACAGTCGCCTAAAAAATTTGTTGCGTCTTCTGTATTTTACTGTAAATTCCCATAAAATCTTACTGTAACTTCCAAGTTTAGGGCGAGCTCGGCCACCCAATACCCGCGAACACGACGTGGCAAGCTTGCCGTGGCTCGAAGCCTTACCTTCGTGGATACACCTGCGGTCTGTGGACGCTCTTCCACGCCATCACCGTGGAAGCGTACAAGGAGAACAAGCTAGACCCGAGGTTCCGACCGCTCGACGAGGTCCTTGAGCCCATCCATCAGTTCATCCTCCACTACCTGAGCTGTGAAATCTGCCGGCAGAACTTCGACAAAATGACGATGAACAATCGGCTCTCGGACGTCTCAAAGCCAGGTATGCTTTCGGGCGCATTCGCTTGTGCAAGCTTTCCATCGAGTTGCGCAAACGAACTGCTCTGTTTTAGAAGACGTCATCCTGTGGCTATGGCGCGCTCACAATAACGTCAACCAGCGTTTGTCCGGCGACGCCAGCGAGGACCCGAAGTTCCCGAAGCGCCAGTTTCTGCCAGCGTCCGTTTGTCCGGAGTGTCAGTCCAACGGCGCGTACCACGAGGAGAAGATAGTCGACTTCATGCTCCGCTACTACTCCGACGTTAAGGTGGACAATGTTCGGGTAAGCAGTGCGGAGCAGAATAGCCGTCAGCGCATTAAATTGTGCGCGGTAACCATGGCGCTTCACCCATATTTATGCGCGGTACATATGCGCAACTTCAGTAATGAGCGCCATTCACATGTGATCATTTATTGCTAAGAATTCTTGCGCAAGGTCAGGTGGATGCATGTTCTATGCGCAGTATCTGCGCAGCAAATTGCGCAGTGGTAGAAACATAGGCAAAACTTCTTGCGCAGCATGAGCTGTGGTTTGCACAGAACCGACGTGCGTGCTTAGGGCTTGCACATTCTGCGCATTATAATTGCGTCGAATAATTTCACAGCGCTAATATGTGCGCAACCGTTAAAATTATTAATTGAGTTTAGCCTCAACCGGAGTACCGAGTGCACGAGTTCGAAAACGGAAAGCTGCAGAAAGTTGTGGACAAGCATCTGAATCCGAAGTTCGCTGCCATGTCCGGAAAGGTAATTAGCGGATATGGACTCCTTTGCTCATTGCTTCTTTAGGTGGACAAACTGGAAGAAGCGGAGGCACGCCTACGGGACGCTGGACCGAAGCGCTCGTGGCAGAGGATAAGCAGCGACGAATATGGTACGTGAGGAGCCGGTTTCGCCTGCTAGCTTGGACTGTATGTCGGTGGTCCTGATCATATGATTTGGCATACCGTGGTCCAGACCACACGAGCTAAAGGCGGATGCCGTCGCAAGATCATTCATGGCACCCAGCGGGTATCATGTATAGCGACCGTCCTGCTGAATGCATGTGGTCACGGCACTAAATAGCGAAACACTCGGTCCAGAATGCGCCACTTAATCCATACCTCCGAGAACACAAGCGCGGCCCGAGAGCGAGACTAGTGCGGTCCGAGACTGCGCTTAGTGCGGTCCATGAGCGGGAATAGTGTGGTCCCGAGAGTGGGCCTAGTGCGGTCCGACAGCAGGACCAGTGCGGTCCGACAGCGGGACCAGTGCGGTCCGCGTGCGAGACTGGTGCGGCCCATGAGCGGGAATAATGTGGTCCGAAAGTGTGCCTAGTGCGGTCCGAGAGCGGGACCATTGCGGTCCGAGAGCGAGGCTAGTGCGGTCCATGAGCGGGAATAGTGTGGTCCGAGAGTGGGCCTAGTGCGGTCCGAGAGCGAGATCGTA
>JNEY01000165.1:68238-118132 GCA_020875895.1 Aphelenchus avenae | reverse complement strand
AGGCACGGAACTGCGGGAAGAAGGCACTGTACACATATGGCAACTAGAAGCGTGTGCGCAGCATCTGGACAATTGGCATTGGCAAGGCGTTTGGTAAAGGCAACGTAAGTGGCATTTGGTGAGGAATATCGGTACTGTAAGGCATCCTGGAGAGGGTCCTGGAGACAGTTACTCCGGGATTAAAGTAAGTGCCAAGTTTCGAAAAACTCTTCCACCACGTGCGCATGCGCAAGCGGGCTCGGTGGCGGCGTAAAAGATAACAAAGTGCGCACATGTATTTTTGTGTTTTAGCCACCATAGAGTCCGTTTGCGCACGTCGCTTGGGGATGAATTACTCGAGACTTGAGTGATAAGCGATAAGAGAGATTACAGTAAGAGAAGTAGGCAGACATCGAGTTACAGTAAACACATGGAAGACCATGGAATGCGCGGATCACCAGTGATGACTTTTCGCGATGAGCTGGATGTCCTCCGGCGTGAGGTCCGCGAGCGGGTTGTGGTGCGAATGCTGCACGGAGTTGGCGTGGTGGTTCTGTTGAGCGTTGTGATGAGCCGCCGCCGCCGCCGCGTTCTCCGCACCGCTGCTGCTGCTACTGCCGGTCGGAGAGTGGTACTGTCCGTTGTGCCCGCCCAGCATGTAGTCCGACATGAAGCTCGGCATATAGTCGAGGACGCCGTTTGCGGTCGGAGACGGGTTGAGAAGCAGCGCAGGGTCGAGCTAAAGACAAAGCGGTCAGTAAAAGCATGGTGACTTTCTCTAGGACTGCTTATTCAGGACATGGTTCTTCGGGAAGCTTCTTATGATCTTGGGCGGGGGAAGAGGAGAAGCTAAACGTACCCGAAAAGTCCTAAAAGAGGTCCTACATGTCCTAGACTCCTAGAAGAGTCCTAAGAGAGCCTAAAATCCTAGACTGTCATAAGCATGTCCTAAATAATGTGTGTCCTAATCAATCATGTCCTAAGAAACTCGTCCTAAACAACGACCTACAAAGGCTGTCAAAACCTGTCCTCAAAAGCATCCTAAAAATGTCCTAAAAACGCGACTTTCACTAGACAAATCCGAAATTTCCTCTTAGCTCAGGGTAATGAACAATGGAATGAACCAGCTCTTGTACAGTGCTCACCTGCTGTTGGTAGTTGTTTTGGACAGCAGCTGCAAGCAGATCCGATGATGTCGATCCTCCACTAAACACACAGGGTCATAATCAGTGGCTTAGAATCCACCTGAAAAACCTGGAAGTTGGAGTCGTGGACGTCGACGTGCCATGCACGGACTGGCCGTGGAAATGCGCAGCTGGACTGTGCGTATGCGCATGCTGCATCTGCGACGATCCATGCTGCGTCAGCGAAAGTGGCGAGATGGCGCTATTCATGAAGTTGTGATTCAGGAACTGCGGCAGTCGCAAGGTCGGCGCCGTTGAGCCTCCGATCGGAGAATGCTAAACGGTATTACTGTAACTTCCGGGAAGCTGTCAAGTTTTACTCTACTGTGCGCCATTCACAGATACAGTAATCGGATACCTAGTGCCTCAACTACGGTACTGTATCCACATGCCACATTTGCTATCTACAGGTCAGGCTTGCTTCGCTGATGAGCAAAGGAATGGTGCAGTAATGTACCTCCGGTTTGATGTCGTGGAAGAAATTGGATGAAAGCATTCCACGCGAGGAATCGTCCAACTGCGAAAAGAGCGAAGCCGCATGCGGTCCATGGCGAAAGTCGAATGCGTTTAGCGACGACTCTGAAACAGAATGACATGGTGAGCTGGCAAAATGGCATAAAGCGCCGGCACAATGGCACAGAGAGCTGACAGGATGACACAAAGAGCTCACCTTCGCCATTGCCGCCATTGCAAAAAGCCTGCATGAGCAGATTGCTATTCGCATTGAAGTGCGAGAAATCTAGTGAGGTCTCGCTGAGGTCGAGTCCATGTCCATCCGCTCCAGACATTAGCGAGCACTAAAACTTGCGAATACATAAAGCCAAAAAAGGCATGTGGAAGCTCGTGAGCGACGTCTGTTGGAATACGCAAACATACCGCGTTTAGCTGGTGATTATGACGCAGGTGGAAGTCGTTATGCGCTTGACCGAAGCAAAGTTGAGAGAGCGGATCAGATCCCGACAGTTGCGGGGAATGCAGTCGCGCATTGTTCGCACCTGCGGCGCCCGTAGCAATCGCGAGCGGCGACGGACCGCCCATCGCCGCCATAGATGGATGTGGATTGGTGTTCAGCGCAAGATGCAAATGCTGATGCTGATGAAGGTGCAAGTTAGCGTTGCGCGATGCACTGCTATCCGTGACGCCATTATCCGAGATGCTGCGCTGCAGGGGAGCGTTCGGGTTCTTGTTCCGAGTTGGGCGCTTCCGGTTGTTGACTGTGTTGATGGGCGGCGACGGCTTCGCATTCTCTCCGAGCTCGGACTAAAAGCAGCATGTGCGGCACAACCACTAGGTTGACTTGCTCTTGGGCTTGGGTGGGACCATTGTCGGAGCCAGCGGTGGACCATCGTCGGAGCCATTTTTGGACCCACTGTTGGACCACTCTTAGCGACACTATTGGGCCAGAGCTGAACCACGTAGCGGCACACGCTGGTTTGGTTACAGTAACCTCAACTTTTGGTAGTGCTTGCTCGATTGTCCTTACAGTAAAAAAGCTTTCTTTTCCCGTTCTTACAGTAACACTGATTGGGCCACCTTGGAATTACAGTAGTGCTTGCAACTCCGCTATATGGATGTTACAGTAACATTTTTGCTTGCCAGGGTGTCGCTCGTACTTGCAAGTTGCACTAACATAAGAAGGTATGCTTACCAGTCGCTTTTTGGCAGCCGTTGCGTACGTTAGCATGCGAATATCGTGGTCCGTCGCGACGGTGGTCTCGTTCTTGCGCAGGTGCATCTCCTTGTGGCATTTCCTAAAGTGCGCATTGATGCTTCAACATGCAAACTGAGCTTAAAGCCCGACAGCGGCACTTATGGAAAATTCCTTACAGGGAGTTCTTCCACTTGAAGGTCATCTGGCACACGGTGCAGACGAAAGGTTTAGCGTCGCTGTGAATGCGCTTGTGGTTCCACAACGTCGAGCGTCGGTTGAAGCGCGAATGGCAGATCTGGAATGATAGTCTTAGCAACGTTTCCGCAGACGAGACGACCACCGCGCATGCAACCACTTACATCGCACTGAAACGGCTTGAGGCCAGTGTGCGAGTTCTGGTGCTCCTCAAGCTCCATCTTCGAGCCGAATCGCGAAGAGCACAGGTTGCATGGATACGGTCTTTTGCGGTCCGCCGCGAGCGCTCGAGCTAAATTAAGCACGCTTAGCATAAGAGATTTCGGAGAATCCAGCGAATAAATGAAGTGATACGCGACTTACTGCCTCCATTGCCACGACCGACGCCGATCTGCTGCTGCTTGCTTCCATCTTGTCCAATGGCCTGCCCAATTATCGGCTTGATGTCGATCGGTTCAGCTTCCATTGAAGCTGGAAGGCCATTGTGCTCGGCGGGGAAAAGAGTGCCCATTCCGCTTAGGTCGTAGTGTCCAACGCCAGGTGATGATGACGAAGACGCTAAAATAAGGAAGTTTGTACAAGCTAGTGGTAGGTGGAAATGCTTGCTTGCCACCAACATGCGTACGCCTTGGAGCAGCGCGATTAGCACTTAGGAACTTTGTGGAAGCCGCTACCCCTTCCACAGGCTTTAGGAGGGGTCGGGTCATGGGCTCACTCCGTTTCTGATGTTGGTTGAGAGCTTACCTGGAACCTTGCACGGCGTATTGGCACTGATGCGTCCATCCAGCGAGGTCGAGCCGGGCGAGGACCTCTCGGGAGCGGCATTTCCAAGCGGCTCGCTCTTGACGCAGCCGTTAAACGCATCGCAGTTTGGCGGCGATCTGGACGCCATCGATGTAGGCTGGTGATGCATGTGATAATGATGTTGTTGCTGCACTTCCGCCTGCATCGTAGAGCATGCGCGGCGCCTGGAACGGCAGAAGGGTACTTTCGTTGTGTTCTCGTCGGCCGTTCCGTGCCGCCACTTCAGTCTGAAAACATGACCTTAATTCGCAAAAAAGATTGGACATTAATACACGGTGCTAGCGCACGAAATGCAAATACGAGAAACACGAACAGACGATTAATGGTGATTGTACGGCGATTGGAAAACGTTAGACTCTCCAATATGGAAGAAACCCGCTTCCACAAGAAAGAAATCCGCTTCCAGACTCTCTACGATAGCTGTGTGTGGCCGGAACAGGCCGAGACGGTCGGATTTCCACTGGGCAGTAAGTGGACACTGGAGACACCTTGGTCACGTGCTTAGACGAGTACCTGTTCGACAGTGTGTGATAAAAATTTCCACTTGTACTGTACTTTCCGAGAAGTGTTCACAGATTACACCCACGACGCTTGACTAAAAAATTCTCCCTGAAATCGCAGAATAGTTCGGTTTGAAAATAGAGGTCGGAAACTCGCGGTAGCGCAGGGTCCGGTGACGGTCCACGGTGGATGATGGATGGGTCCCGAAAATTGTGGGACAGTCTCGACGCGCTAAGTCGCCGCTATCACCGCCACCGCCGTTGGCAGCGGCAGCGATCGTAGCCGTCGCCGACGCGACCACAAAGGACCTTTCCGGGCCGCGATCACAAAAACGCGGAGAGAGTTTGGCCTTCGCGTGGAGCGGCAGGTGATTGATGCAGTTGTCAAGCGCCGGCGATCAGCGGCGCCGCAATTCGCTGCCGCTGCCGGTCTCGCGAGAGCAAAGCGAAACGTGGAAACAAAAGGTCGAGAGGCATTCCATTGCCACCGAGGAATGATCGGTCGGTTTACGAATAGAGGGAAGTGGTTCAATAGTGTTGGACCACTTGGACAGTCACTTTGACATTTCCGTTTTGGACGACCTCGAACCCGTTTAGAAGGTCGCCTGCGGCAAAAGTGGGCCCCTCAATCTGGGTTGTTTACGGTAAAGAAAGTACGGTCCCGAGAAAAAGGTGCTCATCCATCCTTCCGAAATATGGCGCGAGTTGAGCTCACGAGACAGCACTTGCGAAAATAACCGCCCAGTCTTAATATTGAAGAGTGATTCATGGGCTATATTAGTCACCATAACATGGGCTGTTGACCCATAATGGGCATGTTCGTAAGTCGAAAAGGAAGCTAAGGGGACGACCCCAGTTCCATGGATACACTCAAGTGACGTAAAGTCCGATAGCGCTGTACAGACCACTCACAGCAGATGCCATTACACCTTGCAAGACCACGCGTGCATTACAACTCAACAGGCATCGGGTGGCGGAAGTCCACGTGGATGGGAGATCCGACAAAACATTGTAAATTAGGTAACCATAATGTACGCGCAAAACTGAATAATGCGCTGACAATGGCATTATCGAAAATGCGATAATTACGCCAAACGCAAAGTAGCTTCCTGGTCCTATGCGTATGCACAGATAAACTGCAGCGCAAAGCACAGAGTAGATCACTAGTGCCCGGGTACTAATTAGGTGTGCTGACGAAACATACTGTTAAGAGGAGAGCCCGCACACCGCGAAGAGCAAGACAGCACGTCGAACAAAAGTCGAGAGCAAAAATTTACAAGAGCTAACGATAAGAAATCGAAAGATCACTGAACATCGGTCGGGATAAGACATGCAGCGCCGCATAGCAAAACAAGCGGCGGTGGCGGCGGCGGCTGGGAAGCGACCGAGAATATCGCGTGTTTGCCGCATTCGAGAGCCGAAGGCGGCGAGAAGCAAAACAAAATGGGCGTTGGGGGCGCAAGATCGAAGCCACAGATAACCGCAACTCTGCCGACAGCTAAAAGAAGTGAGCACAAAGCGAAAAAGCTGATCCACGCAGTGGTCAGTGTTAGCTACGTAAAGATTACTGTAATTCGGTTTAGGTTCGTATGTTTTACAGTAACGAGCACGAATAGCTGGCGTCAATTATAGTAACGGCATCCTAATTTACTGTAGTTTGATGGTTAGCGGCGTACAGTAAGCGTACGTCCTTTACTGTACGCGCAAGTTCCACGAATATATAGGAGCAGCTGGCTAGAAAGGAGCTAGCTGGATCGTGATAATCGAAGGCCTGCCTAGAGTGACACTTGTCCGAAAAAACACTGCGCGAACATAGTGAATTCGTAAGACCTAAATCCCGTCATGACCTGTCAAACGAGGGCAGACCTCTGCCTTGGCTATCGGAGGTAACTGAGCTGAGCTAAGCATAGTCGAGGCCAGGTTGACGTCTGCTCATCAATCAGACGCGGCTCAACGGCTATGCACGGCCAACGTGCATACCAGCGCTAACAACTGTTCCCGACTCGGGAACTAGGAGCGATCTTGGCTCGACTGACGAAGCGAAATACTGTGCTACTCGAGGCTGGCCGCACTGAATAGGGCGAATGACCGCGTCCGCCATTCCTTTTTTACGGTAAAATCACAGTAAAATAGCATTATAGACTTTTTGGATAAACGGAAGGCGATAAGGTAATTACCGTAAATGCGACCCACAATCTAACTTGTCATTAGGCACGCTTGCGCACACGGAAATGACCTACTTGCGCAAAGGACATCTCTATGCATGATGATTGCGCAAGACTGCAAATAAGGATACAATCGCGATGATGATAACGGATGATGATAACCGACACTAAGTACCAAGCGCTAAGCAACCGTGCAAGCCGACGCAAAACTGCTAGGAAGAGTTGCCCGTTAATCGGATTCGATAACCGACGCTCGGAAAAAGGCTGTATCTACGAAACGGTTCCTGTCATCCCCTGCGTAAACTTTTCAACCCATGGAGAACTAGGCTGCTTCCATGATCAAAACACAACGTAAAGTTAACACCCTTTGCGCACTTGTGTGCGTTTTTGTGTTTTCCTTTTTCATCCACATTTCAATCAACTACTCGTCACTCCTTTGGCACGTGCTTAGGGACCGTGGGAACCTTACAACACACTTGCAACTCATCGACAAAAGTTCTTACGACGTTTTAGCGCCATCTGTCGCACCCGCTGTAAACCGACGTGCGTTCGAGTGCATGCACAGTGTGATAAGTGTGGAAGGAATAATCTCGGCGTCGGAGATTAAACTCAGACGTGAGCAGCCGGTGCTGGGAAGGGGGATTCCCTGGGAAGAAAATTACAGCGGACGAGCGAGGGGAAAAGGTAAGCATGGCATGTGGATGACAATCATGGACGAGAAGGCGACCTCAAGCTCCAGCTTCGGCCCGCGGTCCCCCCCCCCCGCCGTCCTCGAGGGGAAGTCGGAGGGACAAAACGAATGGACGATTGCTGGCCAAATGAGAGCGAGCAAAAAACGACGCTGTAGACACACACGTTGCTGTGTTTTGCTCAAAAGATAGATAGTAATAAGGCGTCCACCAGGGCGGTCATCAAGGGAATGGCGTTCTAATGCTTGCAAGGTTTGCTCATGGAGAATTTGCATGGCGCTCTTCTCTGAAACTCACCATGCATGATTCTCACATATCACGCATGCATAAACTCATGATGCATGATAAAAATCCGAATGTTTCTCCCATAGTATTTTTCCGATTTTTGGTAACCCTAATTACTCGTGCTGGAAATACGCTTTCTATAAACCTTCCAGCAGCTCACAAACTTCTGAATCCATAACCCAAACGTGAACTCTCATAGGACCCGTTAAGTAGCTCAAGGGTATGACATCGCGCAATGGTGAGCGGCTGCAACGAATCCAGTTGCTAAAATTCAGAGTCTTCCTGGATTTGCCGACGGGAAACGGTAGCCTGCGGAGCCTCGCTGTCGCCTCTGCGGGACGTTACCCGCGCCAGCGGCGACTGCGGAGCGAAAGGCGCCTCGTGCGCTCTTCGCCGACACTCTCGAGTCTCGAAAGTGGGCGGACAATACACGCGGCTGTTGCCGCAGCGCATACGACGCGAAATGGAGCCTCATAGCACGCCATCAGAGCGCCGCCGCGACAGTTGCTGCGGCGCTTGCCACTTCGCAAGGAGCGAGGAGCGATTTGTTTGCAGCTAGGAGAGGGAATAGGGAAGTTACGCATTGGGACATGCTCACGATCCAAATCTTACAGTGAGAGCCGAACAGGCCAAAACCGTGGTCGTCATTATCGAGCAATTAATGCAATCCACCTTTGCAAACAATCTGGATGGCGCATTGCAAAAACGGATTGACAAAGTGCAAGGATACTAGGCCAATGCGGCGCCATGCTACGTTCCTTCGAGAGCATAAAACGGACAGCCCTTCTGGATGACGAGATGCGCTTTCTAGCCAGCGAGCTGCGATCATGGGAAAGGATGAGAGGTGTCGGGAAATATCCGCATGAGCGGCCAGCCATGTGGCATTTCCGTTGTGGTTTTTCGCGATACGGACAGTCATCGCCGCCGCCGCGGTCGGAAAGAACTCGGACGCATTCATGAGCGTCTTATGCTAACCCACGAAAACAAACGACGCCGGTTAGTAAACGGTTCCATGACTGGCCACAAACGCGTCGCAGATGAAGGCGACTCGGAGCCTGGTTATATTTGGGCTACTGATGTTGCAACATGGACCCGACAATCCATCTGGGAGTTGGATTGGTTTTACACTAGACCGCCAGACTACTGTAAATAGAAGCGACACTTAAGGTATTGTGGAAGTCAAGCGGGAAACAAAATGGAAACTTAATTACAGTGCAGATCTTGCCACAGTACGTACAGTAAGCTCGAGTACGAAACACAAAAAAAATGTGTAGGTATCAATCTTAGTGATTGACATGTAAAAGCGTACGTCAGAATTCTATGGTTTCCCGTAACTCTACAGCGCGTGTGCCCACAGCGGCATTGCAGGAGTATCAAAGTTTTCGTCTCTGCTGAACATGACAAATCTGTTCGAGCAAACAAAGGGCTGTGCAGATATTTGGCGAAAGAATGGGAGCACTCGGCAAGATGATTTACGGCCGTTTACCGGAGGCAAAAGGCGCGGAGATGTCCACGCGCATCTATCGTTTCCCTCTCGACAAGTAATAAATGGGATTACTAGCGTGACCTCTGATCAGGAAGAGCTGATGAGGCATTAACTAAGAGGGCGATATAGGAAATTTCTTGTGCAGCTACAAGAAGGGGAAATGTGCGCAAACACTCAAGAAACCGACACATTCCGCATTTAATTTTGTTGTGTACCTTCATCGCGTTTGTTTTATTGCTGTATGCGGGCCTTGAGAGCCTTACAGTTATCGCGCCCGGGCACTTCGACAATGGTCTTCTAGTCTGGGCTAATAAATTGCGTCCCAGGGAAACCCAGGCGATTTGCTTTGCGGCTGCCCAGCACGCTTTGTTCTCGGCGGCGGCATTTTAAAAGGACCATCTAAAAGAACTGCGGAAGTTCGCTTTACGCAAGTCCGAAATTGCGACAAGTGTCGAGGCGATAAATTGATCCCGAATGCGGGTAACGGTGAAGCGACTAAGGGAAATGCGGTGATGGAAGAGGGATCAAAGGAGCTTTGCGGGACACTGGCGCTTTCAATCGAACAAGACTCTTTAATGTGCGCGAAATCGTTACGATTTTTCGGATGGGGTTAAGCAACTGCCGATAGCGCCCACTTATGAAATTTGAACTGGACCCAACTATGCGTCGCTCCCACCCAGACTCATCCTGCAGTCGGCACCTTGTCAGCTGTCGGCGTTAACTCAGCCCTTGTCCAGCGGACAATGAGCAGCTCATTGTTCTTATAGCTAGTGGTGGCTCGCACAGTGGCAGTGGGTCAGCGCCGAATGCTAAATGCGCGTTTTGAAGGTGGCAGATGTGTGGACAACTGTGGCCACTTTGACGCGCGAACATTAATTTGACGCACGGCAAAAACTTGGAGACTGCGGATGGTAGTCAATGGGATTCAAAAAGAAGTTTGGAAGAAGCGATTAGCTGGGATGATGGATGGCCGCTTTGGATGGGAGCGAGTACTAACCGGTAGCCGTGGACTTCGTCCACGTTCAATGCTCTTTGAAGAATAGAAAACAAAGGCCAGCGCGGTTTTCCGTTATTGTAAGTACAGTCCATCCACTTCCCGTATGGATTACATGTGGCTAAGACATGTAGCTTTACTGTAAGCATGGTGCGAGAAATCTTTGCGTACAATTATGCTACTGCGACCATGTTAGCAAGTCAAACTACTGTGCCCACTCCGCCATCCATACAGTAATGTTTGCAAGAATGGTAACATTACTGTACCTGTGCTGCAATGTACTGCAATGGATAATTGGGTCACAAGGTTAATTAGCCACCTACGAAACCGATGCGAAATGTACAGTCGCTAAAGAATGCGGTTTGGGAGTGTAAAACAATGAATGGGATGGGAAAACTGGAAATGCAACTCCCGGGAACAATTAAATGAGCATTAATTGCCCTTCCCGTAAATTTGACCTTCTCGGGAGTCGGAGGTAAGCAGGCGAGAGCGAGGCGCGCACTGCGTGCTAAGACGCATTAGCGGGAAGCAGAGACGCAGTGGAAGAGTGAAGAGACGCAAGAGAGCGGAAAATGGTCCGTCGAGAGCAGACCGCCGCCGCGGTCGAGAGTGACAAGGTCAACCCGCGCACAGCGCCGCAGGCGTCCAGGTGAACCTGTTACGCTCCAACGTAGCGGCGTCTGGCGGGATGCTAACCTGTTCGCAAGTAGCTATTCCTGCTAGCGATGGCGCGCATGATCTATGAAACTGACCCAGGCTTTGTTTCCTTTCGGACACAATACCTTCGCAAGTTTTGCGCAGTTCAGTGCGCATAAACAATGCAGTAAAGTGAGCAAAACTGCTTATTTCGCGAATTGCAAACACGCCTAACTGGAACCGTTCGGTTTGCGCAATACGTAAGCTGGAAGGAAGAAAAAACATTCCTCTGGAAGGAACAAACGATTTGTTGATGGAAGCAACCTATATGTTTGTTCCGCGCATTTTTGCTTTCCATGAAAGATTAAGCAATTTATTAGGAATTTGGGAAAAATGAGGATTGTCTTACAAAATACGTCGTCTTTCGGAAAACCCAATGATGTATGTTAACTTTCTACTGTCAACGTGCACAGCAAGCAACAGTCGAGGTGCACCGGGCAAAATGCGTCTGTTCCAGGTCTTGGTCGCGACGTCTTTCTTTCCCGCACGTAATATGATACCGCGCGAAGAAGCTAATTTCGCGCGCCACTCTTTGTCTTCGCACTTCCGCCAGGCGAAGATGCGTAGGCGATCGGTCTAAGGTCCAAGAAGCTTGCGTTTGTTGCTCGCAAGAAACGACTGCACCGGCTTGGCCAATTTCGCGGTAAACCTGCAAACGAAAGAAATTGTTGGCTTCCGGAGGGCTTATCCTACTCGCCTAGCACTGGGCGCCTGAACTGCAAAGACATCCACTCCGAAAAAATATGGAAGGTCGATATCTCCTTTACGGAACCTTTAATCAATTGCGTGGAATTATCGCTCCTCGGATCGTAACCGGAAATTATGGAAGATAACACGCGCATAAACAATAACCTCGGCGCGGCGGACATGCGGGTATGTCCACTCGGATCAATGTCGCTGCGCAACGCAAAAGAATGCCCATCCTGGACCGACAGCAGATGGACTTGGACCGCGGCATGAGACAAACGACGCGTCTGGTGGGGACACACAGTCGGATGCGGAAAACCAAAGCGGCAGCGCGACGCAATTGATCAGGATGAGCCAGCCAGAAAAAACATCCGCAAGAAAACATTTGCATAGCGACCTGTGATCGTGCAAAACACCGACTGCAAATGAGAACGGTGCACGGAAATGGGAACTTATGCGGTGGCATGACGGGTGGTCCTAATTTCCGTGTTTTCCGAAGGTATGCAAAAAGGTGGGAGCGGGCCTTCACGCCGCGTAATTAAAGCACCGAACTCCGACGTTTCCTTCGGGGCGTGCGTAGCAAATCTTGCAAATAATCGAGAGAACGATTGTTAATTCCAAAATTTATGGCTATTCCCAGTGATTATTTCGATGCATTTCGAAACCTGACGTTGACATGTGCGGCTATAGTTGGTTGCGCTGAGACTCCGTCAACTTGAATGAACTTTTCCCGACTCGAAACAGATGGCGTTTGGACAAAACCAAACGAGCGGACGCTAACTGCTAGAATCGTTTCGAGGAGCCGCTTGGGTTCATTCCGAGGGGCGGCCATGCGGTCCATGCCGCCATTTCGCATCGTGGGACTACGCAATTTCAGCTCGGCTGGCGGAAACTCCGCGCCCGATGATGACGGAGTTTTTCGCAAAAACCATATGCGAAACGCATTCGCATATCCGTCAAGCGGGAACGGCTCGGAGGTGCACAGTTAGAACGGAACGAGGGGCTTGCAGTCGGGTGCTTAGTCCAGGAAGTGATATGGGAAAGCGTGACCATAGGAATTTGGGAGATCATTAAAGCACTCGCATTTCGCTGCACCTCATTCTACGCAGCCGAAATAGTCACCCTTAAAATTTATCGGAAGTTACATTAAAAGCTAACAAAAGTTAACGCAACTCTCTGCTAGATAGTTTGCACGAACGGCTCGAAAGTTGCAACCTAAGATGGGGACGGCCCGAGCCCGAAGGTAAGACTTCCGGCCGTGACTCAAAATGTTGCGCGTTGAGCCAAGGGCAGATTTTTGTGGCAAACAAGCACACAAAAAACAGCATTCCGCGTAAAAACAAAAACGCTAAGAGAGGAGCCCTTCTCGCTGCCACAACAGCAGAGCTCACGAGGGGGACCGTTAGACCAAGCGGTCGGTGGCTGATATGCAGAAGGGAGACGCACCGCCGCCACGTTCTACCGGCGGTGGCTCGCCGACCGGCCAACGGTTCGGCGGTGGCAGCCGAAAACGGCCAGCATTGGGAAATCTTGGGAAGGCGATGCGGCGAAAAAAGGGAAGACAAGGAGGTGGCGGGGCTAGATAGCTTGATGCGATAAACTTCAGTTGCAACACAAACGTTCCTTTTTTGCACAAATGCATATGCTCATAAAATCTCGGAGAGTAGCATGAAAATTTGTGTTCCATATTGGCACGTTGCCTTGTAGGTTTGGAAACGGACGCACGCTACTATTGGGCAGCCAACATGACAAGTAGCCCCAGTGTTTCGGTAGAAAGGACGAAATGGAAACAATGGACAATTGACTATTTTGACAGCACCTCCAAGCGTTTAAGGTCTATCTAAATTGCAAATTTGCTCGGAATCTGAGCATGTATTTCCCCTTGATCTTCCCTTTATTCTCTGGATCAACTCTGATGCGCACTAATGCTGCCGATATCAACCCGCAACTTCCTCCTCATGCGCTTCCTTGCGCGCCGACCCTTTTTTCCCGATGGCCGGCGCAATGATAAATCAATTTGATGGATCCCCATAGCCGCGATGCGATTTCAGTCTTGAACTTTTCGCGGCGGCGGGGCGTGGAAAAACGGTTTGCGGACCTCAATAAAAACTTCAGTCAAGGGTTAATTAGCGAACCGGGTGGGATCCTTAGCGCGTACAGTAAGCATGGAAATGCGGAGCGCGTTGCAAGTTGCAGTCAGTTTGCTTCTTACAGTAAGACAGCAGGAATATGCACAGTAAATCAGCTTCCACTCACTGCTACAGTACAGTAAATTCGGGTGTACTGTAACCGGTAAAGCAAATTTCCGTTTCTCGCTCTGATGTAATCAACTCTTTTGCTAACCTTCCGAGCACCTCTTCCATCAGCGCTGATCCATATCACCCAATCGATCGTGAGGTTTCGGCTTGACGGAAAAGAAATTCCGGTCCGACGCAGGTCGGCCGGCAAACCGTTTTGTGCGCTTGATTTGCTTGCGCAATGACAGACGTGCGCGAGCGGCTTGTTGCATAATGGGATACGGCGGCATTGCGGAACACACGCGTCAAGCATTGACACATGGCACTCGCGGGTCGGACACAGCGGGACCCGCTTTGATCACTTAATGCGAATGCGAGTGAGTGGATAACAACTGGTGACCTTGCCCGAGCGGTGGAACGCAACTTAATGACTTGACCAAAATAAGCAGCACGTTAATTGCCCAAAAATGGGTAAATAGTACTTTCAGGGTTCCGCTGGCTAATGTGTACACTTTCTTGCCATTACCCAGTTAGTGGCTTAACTAAGTAGTCAACTTGCGGAGGTAATTAATCACCGGCTGGACGACTTGGCTCCTAATTTTGCTGACCCTGGCGATGCAGTAATTAGTACGTGCTTCGTTATCATTAGACTCTTTCGGCAACCATTTGCGCACCGACTACCGGAGAATCGGCAGCACTGCGAGTGGAACGCATTGTTTGTTTTCGGAAAACACCCATCGGCTACCGACACCAAACAGAACAATGAACTTTACATTCCGAGCGCGCAACTCCGACCATATTAAGGAACCGCTTCCTGCGTCAGTTCAGAGACGCAATTTGCTGCTCATCGGTGGACAATGCGGACCATTATATTGGTAGTGCTGGCGCTTGTGGCCGTTCTGAGCTTCGTGTCACCGCAGCCGACGAAGTAAGTTTTGCGTTAATTGCCTTAAGTGCGCGCATGAGGTCAGATCACCTCGGCATCGTTTGCACCTTCCAAGTGATGCTGCACGCGACATGCTTACGCTATGACATGCGCATTCGCAATTCGTATCTCGCAAGTTGCGCTGCTTGCAAAATGGCGATATTGCCGATTCGATTAGTCTAATCACAAGGATGTCCATAGCCATGCGCAACAATTCCGCACGTACGCAGAAGGGCCTACGCGTGCGCATCGCAAACCGCACATGCGCTAACTTGATCGGTTCGCATTTAAGCCTGCCTACCCCTTGTTGAGATTCAGTCAACGTAATGCGCACAAAATGTGTGCAAAACAACGCTCTTGCGCACATAAGAATGCGCAACAAGCGCAAGCTTGCGAAATTTCGCATTTAGCCGGTTCCTGCCATTAATTGCAATCCGCTTCACCTTAAGTCAGGTGGTGCAATGCATTGTTGCGCAAGTTCAGCATGCACATTTAAGCTGTTAATTACTCCTAGGCATAAAGAAAGTTCAGTATGCATGCGGTGCGCTTCTCGCATAGCCAACGGTCAGACATGCACTAAGCGAATTAGGTATTCTTTGCACAACTGGCACGTGCGCATGCGAATTCAATCCACCCAGCGCAATTTGCACATTTCCTAGTTCCCAGTTTCCCGCTTAGAATGCGCATTCGCCGGCAAGTGGTGCGGACCGTCTCGACGCCGATGATCGCTGGGCCCATCGTCGGCTCGAAGGGCATCATTTCCGGAAAGCCAATTAAGCCGATCGTCGTTACGACGTCCGTCAAGAAGACCGTCACGAGAACTCGTGTTCACGACACTCGCATCCCCAATGGCATGAAGTCCGCTTAATCGTGTTTTGTGTTTAAGATAAAATGAGGTGCATAAAAGAGCGGATTTTTGACGCGCCGCAGCTAGGCATTAAAGGTCGGCACCCGTACCGTATTACGGCCCGTACCGTACCGTACTGCCGTACTATCGGTGCGGCTGTACGGTACGGGTGGGGTTTGCCGATCTTTACTAGGCATGCGTACGTAATTTAAAAAATTGTTAATCATAAATATGTTGCAAATATAAATTGCTTAAAAACCAATATAAGCTCAATTGTTTAAAATTTAATTAATTGAACCAATATAATTATTTTAAAATATTGCTTATTAAAAATCAGAAATAAACTAAACATTATTTAAAAAATCAACTCGGAATGTATAATTCATTTAATTAAGATTTATGGCAAGTATAATAATTTAACAATATTAATTTTGAGTATGCATATCAAACTAATGAAAAATATTTAAAATGTATGATCAAATGAAACATGAAAATAAAAGCTTAATGCCGGTGGCGTAATATAAATTTAAAACAACACACCAAACCCGCGACAAACCAAGAATACCAAATACGAATACCTACAACCCCAATCAGGACGACTTGCACTAAATTTTGCAGAAGCGCCTTGATTGCAACGTTTATTCGCAGTTATGCACCGACAGTACGGGCTCATTGGCCAATGGTTTAGGCCCTTAGAACTCCGGGAGAGCGAACGGGTCCAGGTAGGCAGCAAGGTCGAGCTTCTTGAGCTTCTCCCCGAGCAGCTTGCAATGGCTGTCCTCCACCACGGGCGGGATGAACTTGGGGCGAATTAGAGGGAGGTGCGGGAATTTGCCGCCGACCAGGGTGTTCTGATCAGTTTTGTTGAGCTTCACGAATGCCTTGTTGTCCAGCTCGCAGTTCTCAAGCAGAGTGATGTCATCGTTAAAGAGGTACGCCTGAAAATGCAAAACATTTACTAACTTGTTTATACTAAAAGTTGTGTGAGGTATGCGAACTGCGAAATTTTTTAGGTTTTAACCCAGCAATTTTTATTTTATTCTATTATTTACTTATTTATTTAATGTTTTAGTTTTATTTTACTTGTTACCTCTTTAATATTTTTAGTATTTAATTAATTAATTTAATTATTTTCATTTTAATCAATTTATCAAGTTCAGCTTGGTTTAATTAACTAAATTTATGGTCTCAGTCTACACAAGCCTCCGTTTCAAAGATATTCTCGCAACTAAACTTGAGCACCGTCTGAATGCCATGCTTTATTCCGTGTTACAAAGGTTACAAAGATGCTCGTCAAGGCCATTAACGGAAGCGTTTTAGTATTAAAATTCCGGGAGTGCGAAAGGATCCAGGTAGGCGGCCAGGTCGAGCTGCTTGAGCTTGTCGCCGAGCAGCTTGCAGCGGTTAGGCACCACTGGACCCGGACCCACGGGAATGCGGCGGAAGAGGGACTTGTATTTCGCAGCGCTCAGCACTGCCTTGTCGCTCTCGCTAAGCTGGTCGAAGGCCTTGCGGTTCAGCTCGCAGTTCTCCACCAGCGTGAGGTCGTCGTTGAAAAGGTGGGCCTAGGACAGCGAGGTGGATGAGCAACCCATGTCGTCCTCGTGTGGTTCGGTGCACATTGCGCACACGTAGCATCCATGGAGACATTTGGTACGACAACAGTCCGGATTGAAGCATACGTGTCATTAAGCAACAGTACGGCAAAGACAAAATTGACTTGTAAGAGCATTATGGGGCTTAGTTGCAGGCACCCACGCCATCGGAAGTAGCGTGAATTACCTCAACGGTTACCTCGGCGTTATACAGCGGCTTTTGGATGCAGTTCACATCCTACCTAGTTCATAGGACGTGAAACGGACTCACCAAGGTCTCGGTTGCGTACTCGGCGAGTCCCTTCGTCGGCTGGTTCAGGATCGCGTGGAGCTTGCTAATGGGTCCTATGAAGTCTTCCGGCAGCGTTGCCATGAGGTCAAAGGCGCCCACCTAAATCTACCATTCATGCCCGTCCTCAAACCCATTACACATACCCGGCTCTCCTTCGGCAGCTCCTTATTGAGCTCCGCGAGCTTGTGGCGCAGTTGGCCCTTGGTGCGAGAGAGGTCGCGCAGGTGACCCTCGAGGTCCTTGAGCTGGGTGTAGCTCAGCGCTCGCAGGAAGTGGATGGCACGAAGGTTCTCGTCGCTGAACCCGGCGACGGCGGCCGCCGTAGTGGCGCACGCGAGGAACGCGAAGAGCTTGACGAACATACCTTCCCAAAAATTGGGAACAAAATGATGATCTCGTCGCTGCGCTGAGGCTTAAGAAGGCTTCCAAACTCAGACACACCTTTCGGCCGCATTGTCTTTGAGTCGAAGCCGATTGAAATGAGCCAATTATATAGGCAAATTGAGTCCTTTGAGCGCATCGTGATGCGGCTTTGAAGGACCCGACGATCAAAATGCGTCTTCAGCTGCGTGGCACATTTGTTCCTACCTGTGAGGTTTGACNCCCGGCTCTCCTTCGGCAGCTCCTTGTTGAGGTCCGCGAGCTTGTGTCGCAGTTGGCCCTTGGTGCGGGATAGGTCACGCAGGTGCCCCTCAAGGTCCTTGAGCTGGGTGTAGCTCAGCGCACGCAGGAAGTGGATGGCACGAAGGTTCTCGTCGCTGAACCCGGCGATGGCGGCCGCCGCAGTGGCACACCCGAGGAACGCTAATAGCTTAACGAACATACCTTCCCAAAAATGGGGGCACAATGATGATCTCGTCAAAAACCAGCGGCTTAAGAAGGCTTCCGAACTCAGACACACCTTTCGGCCGCATTGTCTTTGAGCCGAAGCCGATTTAAATGAGCCAATTACATAGGCAAATTGAGCCCTTTGCGCGCATCGTGATGCGGCTTTGAAGGACCCGACGATCGACTTTAAAATACGTCTTTAGATGCGTGGCACATTTTGTGCTTGCTACCAACAATGGTTGAGAAAAGATGACGCAAGCTCGCGATACAGTTTCCGCATCTAGGAAGCTGCGTGGTAAGCAATGAGCTACGGAAGTATCACAGCCGCAAGGTGGGCAAGTACAAACGTAGCCTTTAACAATAGACCCATTGACGTCTCCGTTCTTGTTATGTGTTGGCTACGGCCCTTCCGTTACCCAGAACTTCGAGCCACTGCCCCCAAAAAGAGCCAGAAGCGAAAACATGGGGCCGCCACGAGCTCTGTTCTATATCCGTTCCGTGAAACGGCACGATATTACGGCACGACACTGCAGTACGGAACGGCGGCGACCTCTTGAGCAAGGCGAGCAAATGCACCCCCAACAAAGGAACAGGTCTCTTCCAAGTGTGCTACCCTCCGGCTAAGCAGGATACATGCAACACTACGTCGTGGTCAACACCTGCATAGTAACAGCGGTCAAGACGAGCTCGTGACGAGTACATACTAGCTGTCTAGCTTCGCCTCATTCTGTACTGCAAATAAGATTGGTAATGCCAGTAGAGAATTTGGCGCTATTTGCCTTCACGCACAAGGACAGACCACCGCTCATCATGGTTACAGCTGGACAATAACTCGCTTCTCCTACCTCATGCTTAGCGGTTTCAGCGGAACGGATCGTGACAAGCAATCCACGACAATGAACTTTTGGCACGTTTTACACACATCGTTCTTTGCCGGCTCTTTGCCTCCTTCTGTACCTGTCTCTCCTTTGTTCCGCAAATATTTCAGTAACGCATAAGCGTCGGGTACGTTTTGCTTCTTGCTTCTAACAAACTTTCACGGTTGTTGTTGTGCGTCGCGTATCGTCCGACATTTCCAACTGTCGCTTGCTACCGTAGTCCGCATCGTCCGACGTCGCCTAATCTTTTTTTCGTAAATTTTACCATTTCCTGTAAAGATTTTATACTCAGTCACGCAGAAAAATCTACTAGAACATTTTCGGTTTATCTTTGCGGCAAACCAATCCATCTTGCGCTAAATATTTGGCGAAGAAATGTGTTGGACATTTCCGATTTGGCGTTCTGGTCCACAAATTCCCGTCGAGTTTCGACGCTGGCTATTTTCTTCGGCTTGCAGAACTTTCGCTTATCTCCGCTTATTTCTCGAGAAAATTGCGATTTATACGATGTTTATGATTAACTTCATTTGACGATTACGCTTTTAGAAGTTCCCCTTCGAAGTGCGCCGCCGAGCGTCCACCGCATCGCCGCGAACATGTGCAAAATGTGGGAGCGCATCCGCTGGGGAGTCCGATGGACTCCGCTGGAACGACAGAGACTCGCCGCCAGAGCGCTGAACCTCAAGCCCGTCAAGTCGATCCTCGTCTCTTTCGACCCGTTCTTCAAGGACAACGTCGCACTAAGGTCCGCTCGCCCAAAAGGCAGAAATCCCGGCTAGGCAGCAGGAATTTTATTAAGACTTGTTTGCGTAAGGAAAGGCAAGAAAGTATTAGTCAGAGGGTAGCTTACTGTGGCCCGATAGTAGGCCTTAGTGTGTTTCGATTACAAGCGTAATGTGGTGCAAACGGTAGGCCTCAAATGGTCCAAAGGCAGGTAGGGTCCATGTTTATGTCTCGTATGGTACAAGCGTGGCCTGAGTTGGTTGAAGATTGTGCAGTGTAATTCAAAAGTGAGCTTAGCACTAGCCTGGTCCTTATTATGTTTCGGTCGAAGAGTGCGTCTGCGTGACCCCACGACTCAACCTTATGACGCCGTAGCATGGTCCGACAAGAGGCTCAAGTGTCGTTTCGCAAGCACACGATTTTTGCGATCGGAACGTAAGTCTCCCATTGTCCAAAAACCGGAGTCTGTTCTATGAGTAGACTTTGGCATGACTGAGTTGGTCCAAAGCGTGCAAAATGTGGTCAAAAGCTCAATCTCTGTATGGTCCGATGAGTGGGAGAAATGTGGTTCAAATGAGGAATAGTGTGATTCAAGAATGGAACGAGCGTGGTCCTATTTGCATTGATCTAAAAGTTGCCTGCGCGATCTACGAGTCGACCTTGTGACCTTAGGTGTGGCCCGTTAGCGGGTCAAGTGTTTTGAAGTTCAGAGCTACTATGGTCCAGAGGTCGGCATCGCTTCATCCTAAAGCCGGCCCAGGAGTATACATAGCACGATACATGCATGACCTGAATTGGCCCAAAGCATGCATAGGGCGGTCAAAAAGCGAGCTTATTGTGGCCTGAAGAGAGACTATAAGTGTGGCCCGAATGTGGAACTAGTGCAGTCCAAAAATGCGACAAGAGTGGTTCCTGTTTGTTTGCGGTCTAAAAGTGTGCCGGCGTGATGCTTTGAGGCCGAGTTCATCGCACTGAACTTTCGGCACGAGGATTTATCTGGACGTTTAGAACATTCTGGTTTGACATCCAAGGCCCGAGGATCAAGGCGACGAACCCGAAGCTGCGCGTCAAGTCGGAGATCCGCAACGACCGGCAACCGCCCTTCTTCAGAGCGGAACTCGGTACGCTATCCGACGCTCACTTACGTGCTTAGAGTCCCGCTACAGTCCTTGCATTTTTGTTTCCTTGTCCCAGAAGTATAGGGCGCACCGTGCGCTGTAATGCAGGGTTAACGTTTCTTCAAACTTGTTAGCTTAGAGCTTAGGGACTTTATGCCTAGACTCAGTATGGAGCTCGTCGATTTGAGCCTGAGCGTATTTTCCTTGGCATGCGAGACCGGATTTTTGCGCGGCTATTTACCTGTTTTCCCCCAAGCTGAGCCGTAGTCCCCCGCAAAATATCGTACTTTGTCACGTGCCTGCGGTGCTTGGACAAGAACATCCGTAAAGTCCTTTTGGCAGGCAAGCACCAGTTCCCATTCGCCCTGCCTTTGGAAGTTCCACATGATTTTAGCGCGGTGTTAGGCCCCTCTACCCAGTCCGTTCATCAAAGCCTCGTTCAGCACAGTCTTGAGGACGCCTTGCTCTGCGCTGTCTTGTTAAGGTCCTCACTTGACGTTCACATGAGCTGCGGATATGAATAGAAAGGACATGAGGCACGTCTTTTTCTGACTTGAGCACTGATCAGCTTCCATGTGAACCGAATTTTCCACTGTGTCATTCCGCTTAGTGTTGACCAGCCCTCCCATGATCACAACGACAGGACGCATCCGGATGTAGCAAGATGTATAGAACTCATTTTGTTCATTCTTCTCTCAAATCTTAGAACCCTCTTAGAACCTATCGTTCAATAGCTATTCCGCCAGGACACAATTTGTACACCTCGATTTACTAACCACTTTATTTTCAGAAGACGGTCGGTCGCTGCTCTTCAAGACGGCCGGCATGCACCCGATGGACGTCCACATGCGCTTCAACAAGCTCCTCGGCAACCCGGTCCTCGGCCCGTCCGGACCGAAGAGGCCACCGCAGCCGGCGTGATCTCACCACCGTGTGGACCCTTGTTACGTTGTGTTTCCTTTTGGTCGTGTGCTAGGAATAAATAGAATGCATCACGCTCTGTCCGACACTTGGGGAAACTGTGGTCGTTTACGGACCCCTGAAAAATTGCTAACCCGGCTCGCCAGAAAGGGCTTGTAATAATAGCCGTCTGTAAAGTAGCCGCGGTCGACGTAACCCGCTCAAAGAGGCTCTCGCCGCAGTCATTTATTCCTATCACCTGCCACTGTTCAGGCGGAGGCTTTTCACTGCTTTCACTGCATGGTCGGCCTTCAAGATTGGAACGTCCCTTATCCGCTCGAACTTTGTATAATTTGAAAGGGGTATCGTGAGCTTGCAAAAGTTTCGGATTTTGGCATTGAAGGGTGCCTTTTCACAAATTTCGAGCCCTCCCACCGCCCCGCCTTTCTTAGTTCTAACAGTTACTGTTTGTAGTTGTTGCTCAGCCATCATCTACGTTTAGGCACTTTCTTATGGTTTCTGCTTTGGGCAGCGTAAACCGTTAATAGGAATGTTCAAACGGGGGAGGGGAAATAACGATACGTGCCACGACTTCCTAGCTGCGCTAGTTACTGAGCATACGCGACCATGCGGGTCCGGTCAGCACGCAGGAATCGGTATCATTAAGAAATGCACAGCTGGACAAGTCAAGAATGTCGATCCGGCTCTATTCGAATCCAACTCCCACTTTACGCCCCATTGGACGCTAGCGCGAAGTGGTATTAAGCAGATCCGAGTTTTCGGAAAAAGAAATGATAGGCTGCTCGATTCTCTATCGATTGAGGTATTTTTTATTTTCCCGTCGCATGTCGTCAGCTCATGACGAGACAATTCATAGCCCATACTTTGAAAAGAAAATTATGCTTCCAAGATACTTCCTGACAGCGGTCCACTCGGTTGCCGTGAAGTTGGCCTTCAGGCGCCCCAGAATCGTGCCCACTCGCGTCAGCGTGAAGAACTAAAAGCACGAGTAGAGCCGAGTTCAAATCGCCCCAGGTATGAGCTCTGAGACAGGTGAGCAACTGCGGGTACCTGGTTGGCCCAAGCATGCCTACCACCTACCTGGTTGGCCATGTAGTACTCCATGTAGAGGCAGCTAGCTTGTCCTTTACCGGCCGCCTTCTGGATCACGATCACTGTATTCACCTGGAATGTTCCCGCTTAGATTATGATTCGGCACCTGTCCAATGATCGATGCTGCCGGGACGAGCACCGTCTAGTCGTCGTTATCGGCACATAAGGACGGGGCTGAACGGCGCTAGAGCCATCTCTGCGGTGAGGCCAACAGGGCCATACTGGGATAGGGTCGGGAGGTGGACCAGTCTGGCCGGCGCGGGTACTCTCTCAATGAACGTACTACGTTCTGTGACAACATGCGAATCTTACATTCCTTTTACTTTGTTAAAATACTGTGTCACAATTCGATACCAACACCATTCGACAACAATTATTTAGACACAGCTCCAGTTATCTAAAGGCTCGGTTCTCGAGTCTGACTGTTCAGTTCAGTCTGTGGAAGGGGTCAGTTCAGCCCGACTGTCCGGCCAGTGTACCCAATCTCGTAACGGTGATCCGTACCCAATGTCGGGAAGGCGGGAATATCCTACGTGTGTAACCTTCAGAAAGGGATTTCTGATTTCGTTGTGTTGTTGTCCGAGGCGACACACAAAAATTGTCATGCTAACCTGACTCAGAAATGCGGCCATGTTGTTGTAGGCGACCGTCTTGGCTTTGCCGAGCGTCGTCATAGCCGCGGTCGAACCGCCCAGCGCAGTGTTCAGGCCGTTGTAGACGCCGAGGCCGGTGATCATCTGAGAGCCCGTCAGCGAGCCCATCATCAGCGCCATCGCGTCTGAAGGCGTGTACTTGAATCCATCCCTAATTCGACGGCACTTTATGCTTACTGGTCATGATCGCGTCGGTCGTATCGCCATTGTACAAGCCGATCGCGATGATGTCGCATAGCTGAAAACGGAACTGAAGTGAGAATGCATAGCTGGCTGATAAAGTCAGGAAAGTGGACAACAAGATGCCTTCCGTCCGGTCCAGACACACCGCGCGCCAATCCGATGGTTAAAACCCCTCCACACGTGTAATCGGCATCGTGATTTGCCTAGCGTTCGAACCATACATAAAAGAAGCAGCAACCTGCGGATTTACTGAGCTCTTACCCCTGAAAGCTGGGTGTCAGTGATGAATGCAGTGATGAGGTTCTTGATCCTCGCCATTGTGATCGCCTTCTGCGTCGCCACTTGCGGTTCCACCAACGACGCTTGAAGAACGAGAACGAGCAGAGCTGACCGGAGCATACTGGGCGTTGTAGTATGCCTAGGAGCTCTGGTTGGAGAGTGCCATAGGAAATAGCTCGGAACGAATTGTATAAAAATGGGGATCGCGAAGTTTCGGAAGAATAGAGTACGCTTTTTCGCGGTACTTGAAGTACATGATAATGTACGCTTGACACTGCTTAAGTGCTTAAGAAGGATGCCTTCCCACCTTCCCAGGCGAAATGAACTAACAAAATGCACAAAATACCATGACAATTTGCTGTGACGGTTCCTAGTAGGCGGCCATTTTAAGCGTAGGTTGAATATCATAGTTCAAGCATTTTTTTCTTGGAAATCTGGAACGCGAAAACAGTGGAAACTCGGACAATCGGAATTGGGAATTCCGAGGCCCTCCTGGTGAACATGCCGTCATTTTTCGGCGTTATTCGCGTATGTGCGAGCGGTGGCATAACATGCAAAAAAAATGTACGAAAACATGTTGTTATTCGTACTCGGAAAAAGGCCATCAAGTTATAGCGGTACGAAATACTGGTCAAAATACGCCAGGATTACTGCGGCCTCTGGCCTCTTATAGGCGGTTATCGTCATTGGGACCGGACCCGGAAATGCGCTCATTACGATAATCCGCCGTGTGGTGATCCAAATGCCCTTACCGGCTTAGGTGATCTCTAATTATTTCCGCATGGTTAAAAGGTCTCCGTTACTGATCGGCACCACTTAGCGTGGTACCAGCCGTGGAGGCCAACCCCGGGGCTCGCTCTGCGGTTCGGTCCACAGAGGTCCTTTACTAGTACACAGTAGCAGCACAAAGGTCGAGCTCTAAGCACATAGAGGGCAGAGAAAGTGATGTGAGCCCACAGCGCTTCGCAACCCTGTAAAAGTGCAAGTCCTGCCTAAAATCGTGCTGAACTGAGCGCTCATACAAAACTGGCTTGCGCTGAGCGTGAGTTTCCTCACTGTACCGCGGCTTGCACCCCCCTGCATAGCTGCCCCGGGGATTTATTTTCCAGTGGCTCATCCGAATAAGCCATGGAGCTACGGTGCATCAGCGCACGACGGGGTGCATTTTCAAGTGTTTCCCAGCCTTAGCTTATCTAAAAAACGATCGGAATATAGAAGATGAAAATAGATTTATTCTTTTTTATTAGGATGTCGGTACGCATTAAAGACAGAGTCGAATGACGGCTGTGGCGAGCTTGAGAGTCAACCGCAGTGGAGACCGTTGTGTTTAGCGTCGTAGTGGCAGCCGAACAATGAATGAAGCGAGTCATGCCCTCCTCCTCCATGGGACGCTGAAACAAAGGTACGCACAGTTAGCGCCAAAGTCAAACACTCCTTTCCGTACGAAAAAATGATACGAGAAGAGGTATGTCAATAAATTGGCCGGAACTTTTTGGTGTGAACATACATTCAACTATGGGCATTCAGCTGGATTCAGAAAAACGTAGTAGATAAAACAGGGATTGAGCCCCAAATTGGGCTCAGGGCTGCGCTCAGAGCCAGTTTTTTTAACAGACAAGTGAGTTTTTAACAGTCAGTTAACTGCGTCCCACAAATGCGTACCGTGTCCGCCGCCGTGCGCGTAGCCGCCTTGGTATCCGACAGCGTTTCCGTAGGGATAGCTGTTGTATCCGCCGTTATAATAGCCGCCGTACGGATAGCCCCAGTACTGAGCGTGGGCGAGCGCCGCGAGCACCGCAATAACGTAGAGCAGAAGGGCCAGTCTTGGCATAGCGCCGATCCAGAACAATCAACTATCTAAATATGCAAGGCTTTTATGCAGAGCACGCAAATTTTGGCTACAAGGCACTAGTTGGAGCGGGTACCGGGACCGCGACCCATCCAGTGCAACCGGGCTTTTGCAAAAGTGCCTCGATTTTGCAAAGGGAGTCGGATTCCCGGCCGGGCCCAGGGTAGGTCCGGCCCGGCCCGTTTGGGCCAGGGTTAGGCGTTTAGAAATTTACAAATTCTGACCCAATTTTTTTCATCCATTTTTTACGGGGTGTGCCGAAAAATCGCTATGACGGCGCCTGCGGCAGGCTGTTTGAGATGATAACTCTACATGATCATATATTGAGCATACAATAAAAGCTAAAAATTCGACACTCCAAAGTACCAAAGTGGGATCAAGCGGAATTTTTCGGACCGACCAAAACTCTTAAGGCCCGGAAGGCCCGGTGGACTGGGCCGGGCCTCGTTTTTGAAGGCCCGCCGGCCGGACCGGGCCTGGAGCGGAACGCCCGTTGTAGGGGATTGCCGCGACCAGGACCTAGATGCCCAGGACCACAGTCCAGGACGCACGTTATTTTTTCTCTTTACGGCGCTAGAAAGACTGCCCGGTTTCCGTAGAAACTTCAGTTCCAAGGAGACGGAGAAACGGCGAGGGTGAATTTTATCGACGATTTGAAGCCTTTTTTTAATGGAAAACTGAACAACGCACGCAAATTTTGCGTGGGCCAACGTCTCGCGGCGAATCGCCAAACGTCGATATGTCTGTAATTTTTCGACAGCCGGACCAGGACCCGGCCAGCTCTCTAGCCAGCTTTATGTTCTTAAGGTGTAGGTTTTGCAGCCGCCATTGGATCATACCTGTGATACACGATCACATCTCAAACTGAATAGCCCATACAAAACGATTTTTTCACGCTGTTCGAAATGCGTCCAGACTTCGTCCTTTAACTTAAAACCTTTAGCAGGCGCAGCACCGACATAACTTCGAGACAAAGAAGGCAGGCACAAATGTGGCTACGGATTGGCGATCATGGTTGAGTCTGATGTATCCATTCGATCACCGATCTATCGGTATAAATACGGCTCATAGTATGCGTGACAAACTGCGAACTGTCAAGACGCGAGGCGACCAATTTCACATCGGGGAATCCGCTTTGCAAAGGTGTCGTTGAAAAGGGGCAGCACCATTCGAACAGTAAAACGTGGGGCCGTCTTCGTCGTAGGTAAACGGACAGATCAACGATCACCGACACGAGTCGTCGCAAGGAGTGCGTGACTGATGACGTAAACTGGGTGTTCTGTCAACAATATTTTCTACTCCCTTTTACTTGAATAATCACCTTCAGCATTGACCACGGACTGTGAGATAATTCATGGTGAACAGATCCATAGAAAAGATCTGCTTGTCGTGCCCGCATGGCGGTATTCTTGAGCCCAGTCGAATCGAGCATTTTTGTGGATGCAGACTCTACTTGTCAACATAACTTTTAATAAAACCAACCAGCGCGGTACGCAGGATTTGAGGATCGGGGGAGTGGAGGTCGAGGACAGGGAGGTGGGCCCCTGAAATAAATCAAAAGGGGTCAAAATGGCCTGGAATCACTAAAATAACGATAAAAATGGCATATTTAGGCTATGTTTAACCTTTTAAAGGCACCTTATAGTGCCTTTTTAACACAAAAAAGTTTGCTAATTTAAAAAAAAATTCCCGTCACCGAAGGGGCGATAGGGGGGAGTGCACCCCCCCCCCCCCCGCCCCCGCACGCTCCGCTAAAGACGGCCCTGAAACCAACCGCATGTTTGAAGCATGCCTGCTTCGGGTTCTTAGGCAACTTGAACATGAACGAAAGTAGGACGCGAGCACTGCACGAAATGTACCCACTGCTCTTGAAGCATACGCGGACACATTACGGCAGACGCAACTAATAAACATAAGTTTATCGTACAAAACCGCGTAAGCCCAAATCGCCCAGCGTTCCCTAGCCCACCACGACGGCAAAACCCTTGCCGTGCAAGGAGTTTATTGTCATTCTTCACTAAGACATGATTCAATAATTCACAAGATCATCTTGGGATCTACTTGGGACCCTCTGGCGCGTCCACTGCCACGTCCCCCAGGTTGTATACTTCGAGCAACTTGGATGCGTCATCGAGTTCGCCAGTGTACGACGCTTGCGAGACGTTGACGAGCTTGTTGCCGCAAAAAGCGCGAACTTCCAGTCGCAGGTCACCGAAAGGCGCGTATTTGCTCAAGCCGTACTTTCCGACAACGAGGAAGTCGTCGGCGCTCTTGGTCCAGTTGCTGAAATTAAAGTCCGATGTAGAAGGAGCCGGAACGGGGTGAGCATTGCACTGAGGATGACGTAAACGGGGAGAGAAGTACCTAGTTTATGCGCTTTTCAAAAGCTTTTTAGTCAGCACCAAAACAGTCCCTTGTTTTGCCTCCGCCTCGGTGACAAATAAGCGCAAAGGGAAACAGGAACCTATATAGCAATTTCCCGTTTTTTTCCTACTGGGAGCCCAAGTAACGACTATCCTTTTTGAAGAAGGGTTACCAAAAGAAGCTGATCAAGAAGAACCGTTCCTGTCCCATGATACTAGAGAGGCTCCCTAGCAGCGCTTATCTATGCAGGGCACTTGTTTCTCGCAGACTGTTTAATTGGGTACCATCCTGTTTAACTCAAACATCCAACATCCGTTGCCAAATTATTGCCTGCATCCGATCGAGCTTCGTTGAACCTACCCAAGCGCCCGGTACTCCTTTTGGTACTGGCTGCGGTATTGCAGCGAGACCGAGTTGAACACTTCCGGTCCAATTCCGCATAACGTGCAGACCGGCCTCGGTGGGCAGACGATGTTCCCGTAGACAACGACATAGCGCTCGCCGGCGAATAGACCATCCCAAAAGGGGGGCTTTCGGGCGATTGCCGTGGCGGTCAGTGCAAAAAGGATGAAGAGGCAACGCATCTCGACGTTGACAAAGCTTAGAATGACGAATTCTGCCGCAGTGAAGAGGTAGTTGAAGGAGGGACCCAAGCATATGACGTCTGATATCATCCGTGGGCAAGCAGGCCTCACTTTCGCAAATGCATTTTTGCAGGTCCCATTAAAGTTGACTGACAACGACGACACTAAAATATTCGGCTCCATTCAGCAGTGTATGTGGACACCCGGTGGCTTGAAGGAACGCAGCCATTTGCACCAGATCACGCGCTGATCATGGATTTTTGTGTCGAGAAAACAGTTCTGATGGGCAAGACTGGCGTTTTTGTCATATTTGTATATCGCATTCTAATGTAAGCTGCTCCGTAGTTTACAGCTAAATCACGCGTCCGCCCGCAAACGTTAGTGACGTCATACTGCGTCATGGAACGATTGTTCCTTTACGAAAACAAAGCTAACTTCATCGAACTAACGCGGAAAAAGACGGGTGCCTACACTGACTCTCTACTCGACGGCGTCGACGTTACTGGCGTTCGATGACGAACAACTAAACGGAACCCAAGGGAAGCAAGGGGCGATAGAAACGTGTTTTTAGATCTCAAATGAGCCGTTCTCGGAAAGCCCTAGCGAAGCATGGCTTAGCAAACGCTCCTACGTCGCTACGGCGATGAAATTTTACTGGTAGAAGCTGTAGATTAGCAAAATAAACGGCGCCAGAGGTATCACCAAACAGACGTCTTGCGACTAGCGACGTAGTCCTTGATCTTCGGAATGCTGTGCACGCGCTCCTTGTAGGCCTTCAATTCAGAGTGTTTGTCCAGACATCCGGGCGCAATGTTCTCGTCGGTGACCAACATTTCGGCGACCAGGAAGTCCACCCAGGTGTAGCCGGACTTGACGAGGAATCCCGAGCCGGACTCCTTGATGAACTTCTCGAGCAGCGCAAAGACCCTTTCGACCGCCGGATCGAAGACGTCCTTGCGTAGTTTGTCCTGGAAAGGCATTATGCGCATTCGTACGAAAATACTTAAAATCCATCAAATTCTCACAAATGTAGTGATAAACAATACTGGAAAAAAACACCATTGTGTATCAAAACAGTGCACTGTCAGTAAAGTTCGGCAACCGGTCCGCCGTACGTGCTCCGTACAGTTCTAAACCCACTTCCCTGTACCGTACTCCGTACCAGGGTTTCCGTTTTTCGGAAAACCTCAACCTCAACCTCAACCAGGGATTTTCCGAAACCTCAACCTCAACCTCAACCGGTTGAGGTTGAAGTAATACCTCAACCTCAACCGTACATGAAAAAATGTCAATTTTGATAGGAAGTCCATGAAAATCGCTCTAATTAAAGCCGAGTACTTTTAAACAATGATGTCAAAGACGAAAAAATGAAGCAATAGTGATTTTCTCGTTACTACAACGCGGACCTTTAAAAGAAATTGACAAAATGCGGGCATTTTTTACGCCAGTCTTCAACCTCTCCCTCAACCTCAACCGGCTGGTATAGAAAACCTCAACCTCAACCGGTTGAGGTTGAGGTTGAGGTTGAGGCCGAAACCCTGCTCCGTACTGACCGACCCATCCGTACCGTACTAGCACTCATACAATAGGGCCACAGCCCGGTATGGCTGCTAATCTTAACTCATTAGGCCAAAAATGTACTGGACGCCTCTCATCGCCCGTTCGATGCTTGGACTTCCACGTTTGTCCAGATTACCTTGTCGCCCTCCTTGAAGCCGAAAGCAACCATGATAAAGCCCGAGGTTTCCGTTCCGAGGTCCTTGATCAGGTCAGCGATCGCGTCCACCCACGCCTGCTCCCACTCGTCCTTGCCGGCGAGGCCTAAACTGCCAGTTAATAATGGAGTCCAAAATCGTTGGGCTACTCACCGAACTTGCGGGCCAGGTAGCGGTTGATGGCGTAGCTCTCCGGAAGCTTCTTTCCGTCCGCCTCGAGGTAGGGCAGCTTGCCGAACGGGGCTTCTGAAAGCGACAATAAATTGCGTAGTATGCAGAATATACAGCTCCGACGGCTGGATCCATAAAGTTTTATCAACAGAATGCCTTACTGGACCACATAGGACGTTGTTCGCAAGTAGGGGGAGGGGCGGGCAGAATTCACATTAAATGGAGCGTCTTGCGTACCTTCTGGAAGACCAGTGGGAGTTGACTTACGTGCTTTAAGATCTCCAGGCCATTCGCCGTTCTTGACGCGCTTGTCCTCGAACTGGATGCCCTCGTGGTGAAACATCAGGCGGGCCACCTCGCCGGCGCCACGGCCATCGAAGTAGGTGAGCTTGTAGGAGACCATTTTCGCTGGAATAAGCTAACGCGCGGGAGCCTGAAAAATAAGAACAAAAGAGTTGAACGAATCAACGACAAGTCGCGCCTCTGGTACTTCACGTCACATGCGACTACCACTGCGGCACCTATTGCAACCGAACGGGGCCTAGCTGCTAGCAACTCATAAATGTGCACCGGTATCTACATTTTGGATTCGGCGGACCTTCGAAAGAACCTCGGGGAGAGGCGTTTTATTGTAAAATTTGCGCATAAAACGCTTACCACAACGCTCGTAAAATTTCGAGAAGTCAAGTGCGATAACGCGGAAAATTCCGGAGAGAACTGTGCTGAGCGCTGTACACGAAACCGCTCAATAAGTAGCAGAATCGGAAACGTGAAAGAGCGTGCATGGCCTGCACGTGTGTGCTTTGTGCGCTGACTATTTGCGTCCCAGCGTGTTTGTGCTTTGCCTCAGCGCCCAGCGTGCTTCGCTTTCCCTAAAGGCCCTTCTGCACGGTTGCAGTTTGCTGAGGACAAGAGTACAAACACGCGTGCATTAACGCGTACTTCATGTTGTAACGCAGGGCGTCGACTTCGACCTTTGTATGCAGGATAGTGGAAATTGCCCAATTGTGAGAAGAGATCTGAATCGGAGTTCGGTCGGAAAGTTCTCGGTAATGTTGTTCAAATCCTTTTCAGTGATTGTTCCCTTAGAGAACAGAACAGCGTATGAAAGCTGGCCATTTGTTTATCTCTATGAACTGGAAACCATAGGGCTTGGATATTCATAGGGACAAGAACAAGTTTGAAAAATTGATAATGCTTGCTTTATTCGAAAAATATGTATGTGTTTTGGATGCTTTTTGTACTTAGACTTACGTGCATGACCTACTTAGCAAATTAGCGTACTTACTGGCGCGCATGCATACCGTAAACTCCGCAGCTGATGCGACACTGCTTCATACATGACATACCAGGACCGTCCAACTGAGGCCTAGCCGGACCATGGGCCATCTAATTGAAGCAGTGTGCATGTATGATCCGAAAATGCCTTTGATCTCTTTTGGGACTTATCAATAGGTAGGATGTTTGTCCTTTATAACTTGTTCAGTATATGATTATCGAGTATCCCCACCTAAAACAGCGTACCGCAGGCGCCGCCAGCGCGGCTTTTCGTTCTTATTTGGCAAAAGCTAGCTGAAGATTCGGCTAATATTTACCAATCGGATTGTTGAGGAAAACTGAATCCTGGGACGGGCGGACCTATCCATGGTTGGCCGGGACCATTTGCCCTTACTTTGGCCAGCATTAACAAAACTTGATGAGTAACGAGTGGGTGGTAATTTCGTTCGGTCATGGCGTAGCAAGCGGAATCGCAACATCGCTTTTGTTTGTAGTGAGTTTGCTCCAGCTTAGCGGAACGGTCGAAGTGGTCGACCAAAATTCGGCACCTTGGATGCCTATGTCTCCTTGAGTCGCCGGCAAATTCTTCTGCATTTGCTTTATTTACTCCAAAGACACATGTGATTTCACCGAGAAAAGAAAGAGCCTCACTCAGAGACTCGTTCAAAGGACTTTCCTCCATGATGCGTGCGTTCGTGCTTGAGCAACGTGCTATCTTGCGTAAAACGTGCCTGACAAACTTCGGATTGATACGGCTTTTCGCCGGTGTCAAGTCTCTTGTGATCAGGGTTCTCCCATTTCCACCTTTTTCGCCATTTCCATTCCCATTACCATTTCCAAAATCCCCGCCATTTCCATTTCCATTTCCCACCAGCCGAATTCGCCGCCATTTCCATTTCCATTTCCAAGCCATTCATTTCCAGGAGTAAAATTTGCTACACGGGACATGGTTTGGGCGGGANAGAGCTGACCGGAGCATACTGGGCGCTGTAGTATGCCTAGGGGCTCTCGTTGGAAAGTGCCGTTAGGAAGTAGCCCGGAGCGAATTGTAGGAACGTGGGGATCGCGAAGTTTCGGAAGAATAGAGTACGCTTTTTCGCGATACTTGAAGTAGGTGATAATGTACGCTTGACACTGCTTAAGTGCTTAAGAAGGATGCCTTCCAACCTTCCCAGGCGAAATGAACTAAAAAAAATGCACAAAATAACATGAAAATTTGGTGTGGCGGTTCCTAGTAGGCGGCCATTTTAAGTACAGTTGAAATATCATAATTAAAGCGTTTTTTGAAATCTGGACGCGAAAACAGTGGAAACTCAGACAATCGGAAGTGGGAATTCCGAGGCCCTCCTGGTGCAAATGTCGCCATTTTTCGGCTGCGTATGCCCGAGTGGCGGCATAACATGCAAAAAATATACCAAAACATGTTTTTATCCGTACTCGGAAAAAAGGCCATTAAGCGGATGCGATGCGAAATACTGGTCAAAATGCGCGGCGAGGATTACCGCAGGTCCTTGGCCTCTTATAGGCGGATATCGTCACTAGGGCCGGACCCGGAAATGCGCTCGTCACGATAATCTGCCGGTGTGCTGATCCAAATGCCCTTACTGGCTTAGGTGATCTCTAATTATTTCCACATGGTTAAAAGGTCACCGCTAGTGATCGGCACCACTCAGCGTGGTACCAGCCGTAGAGGCCGACCCCGGTGCTCGCTCTTGCGGTTTGGTCCACAGAGGTTCTTTATGAGTACACAGTAGCAGCACAAAGGTCGAACATATAGAGGGGCATTTAGAGAAGTCGGCACGGGAGTGTATCCGCCAAGTCTAACTTAAGGTGAGCGTTTTCCTGCACTTTATCCGACACGCCTGGTCTGTATGCTGGTTGTACTAGAGATCGGCGCTGGGATCCCGTGCCAAACCCGCACCCGTGGTGACCCCACCCGTGCCGTACCCCCGTACCCGTGGTGGGTAAAAAATTGACAAGCCATACACACTAACACGGCACAAAACACGGCCCGTAGTACGGCTTGGCCCGTGTAATACGGCTTTTTTCGAGGCCGTGCCGTGTTGCCGTGCCGTATTGTACGGGTACGCGTACGGGTTTGGCCCGTACCTTGGTACGGGCGCCGAACTCTAGGGAGCAGAGAAAGCGATGCGAGCCCACAGCGCTTCGTAACCCTGTAAAAGTGCAAGTCGAAGCCTAAGATCGTGCTGAACTGAGCGGTCATAGAACATAGGCTTGCACTGAGCTTGGTTGTCCTCACTGTACCGCTGCTTGTATCCCTCTACATAATTGCCGCGGGGGATTTTCCCGTGGCTCACCCGAATAAGCCATGCTAGCGAGCTATGGTGCATCAACGCACGATCAGGTGCATTTTCACGTGTTTCCCAGCCTTAGCTTATCTGAAAACGCACCGAAATATAGAATGAGAATATAGATTTATTCTGGGCCATTTTCATTAGTATGTCGGTACGCATTAAACAGAGATTCGAATGACGGCTGGGGCGAGCTTGAGACTCAACCGCAGTGGAGACCGTTGTGTTTGGCATCGTAGTGGCAGCCGAACAACGAATGAAACGAGTCACGCCCTCCTCCATGAGACGCTGAAAAAACGAACGTATGTACAATCAGGGTATTACTCGGTTATAGGGGGAATAATATGCGGGGGGGGGGGGGTCTGGAGAATTCTAAGGGGTCTAAAAGTCGACTTTTCACTCCCGTATAACCGAGAAGGTTTTGGGGGCGGAAAGTGAACCTTCTCGGTTATACGGGGGTGAAAATTTGACTTTTCGGGCCCCCAAATTCCCCCCCCCCTCCGTATAAACCAGTTGTACAACAGTTAGCGCCAAAGTCCAACACTCCTTTCCATAGGACAAAAGGTTACGACAAGCGGTATGTCCATAGTTTGCCTGGAACTTCTTAGTTTGGAACCATACGCTTAATTAGGTACTGGCATTCAGGTGGATTCAGAGAAAAACGTAGTACACAAAACAGGGATTGAGTCCCAAATTGGACTCAGGGCCGCACCCAGACAGTAAAAATTTAAACATTCGGTTAACTGGGTCCCATAATGCGTACCGTGTGCGCCGCCGTGCGCGTAGCCGCCTTGGTATCCGACAGCGTTTCCGTAGGGATAACTGTTGTATCCGCCGTTATAATAGCCGCCATATGGATAGCCCCAGTACTGAGCGTGGGCGAGCGCCGCGAGGATCGCAATAAGGTAGATCAGCAGGTCCAGGCTTGGCATAGCTGTGGTTCTGAAAAATTGACTAGCTTTTATGCACTACCAAGCGTATGCACAGCACGCAGTTTTGTCTACAACGTTGGCGACAACTTCGGACCCGGACTACTTGGAGTCATGGTCGGACCGCTCCTCCGACCCTCTTCCACTGAGCTGAATTCGGTTGGCGTTTTTAACCTGGAACTCTTGCCAGCTTTGTTTTCTCATGGTACATATCATACATATCACGAAGCCGGCGCCGAACCATAGGCTACCAACACACAGCTCATCCACGACACAAACAAAACGACTTTTCAACTACATTTGAAAATGGGTGGTCGAGACGTCGTCCTTTAACTTAGAACCTTAGACAGGCGCGCAGCACAGACACAACTTCGAGAAAAAGAAGTGCTCATGCGGCTACGGATTGGCATCATAGTAGAGTCTGATGTATCCATTCGACCACCGATCTTTTGGTATAAATACGTTCCATAGTATGCGTGACAAACTGCGAACTGTCAGCACGCGAGGCGACCAGTTTCACATCGGGGAATCCGCTTTGCAATGTTGTCGTTGAAAAGGGGCAGCCCCACTCGAACTGTAAAACGTGGGGCCGTCTTCGTTGTAGGTAAACGGACAGATCAGCGATCACCGAACGAGTCTTGCGCAAGGACGGCGTGACAGATGACGTAAATTGGGTGTTCTGTCAACAATATTTTCTACTCCCTTTTAGTTGAATAATCACCTTCACCATTGACCAGGGACTGTGAGACAATTCACGGTGAACAGATAAAGAAGACGAAAACATCTGCTTGTCGTGCCCGCATGGCGGTTCTCTCTTTGTCCTGCTATCGCGTCATTGAGCCTAGTCGAACCATTTTTACGGATGGCAGACTCTACTTGTCAACAAACTTTTTAATAAAGCCAACCAGCGCCATATGCAGGATTTGAGGATGGGGGGAGTGGAGGTCGAGGACAGGGAGGTGGACCCTTAAAATGAATCAAAACGGGGTCAAAATGGAATCACTAAAATACCGATAAAAATGGCATATTTAGGCTATGTTTAACTAATATAGGGCCTTTTAACATAAACATTTGCTAACTTTATAATAAACATTCCCTTCACCGAAGAGTCTATAGGGGGAGTGCACCACCCCCCCCCCCTCCGCCCACCCCGCTAAAGACGGCTCTGAAACCAACCGCATGTTTGAATCATGCCTGCTTCGGGTCCTTTCTTCATCCCCAATTTCTCATTAATACGTGCATTGGCCGTAACGCTACTCGTGAATTTTTTTCGCGTCGTCAACTTGAACATGAAGGAAAGTAGGACGCGAGCACTGCACGAAACGTGCCCACTGCTCTTGAAGCATACGCGGACACATGACGGCAGACGCAACTAAGAAATATAAGTTTATCGTACAAAACCGCGTAAGCCCAAATCGCCCAGCGTTCCCTAGCCCACCACGACGGCAAAAATCTTGCCGTGCAAGGAATTTATTGTCATTGTTCACTGAAGACGTGATTCAATAGTTCACAAGAACATTTTGGGATCTACTTGGGACCCTCTGGCGCGTCCACTGCCACGTCCCCCAGGTTGTATACTTCGAGCAACTTGGATGCGTCGGTGAGTTCGCCAGTTACGACGCTTGCGAGACGTTGACGAGCTTGTTGCCGCAAAAAGCTCGAACTTCCAGTCGCAGGTCACCGAAAGGCGCGTATTTGCTCAAGCCGTACTTTCCGACGACGAGGAAGTCGTCGGCGCTCTTGGTCCAATTTCTGAAATTAAAGTCCGATCTAGAAGGAGCCGGAATGGGATGAGCATTGCAATGAGGATGATAAACGGTGAGAGATATACCTAGTGTGACAAATCTCGCCCGATTTGCACTATAAATTAGGACTAAGAGAGAGCCCAGCTAAGACCGTTCGCCACCTTATACTTAGCAGAAGCTTAAGCAACTTGGTGGAGCACTATGTAAGCCGGGGGCTATTTGTTATGCAGGTGCCAAGCACCGAAAATACGCTAACGGCGGCTTAAGAGCCGCCTAGCTCAAACAAAACGTCATTCAATACCGCCGGGAATAATTTTCAATGTAGAAGGAGCCGGAACGGGATGAGCATTGCATTGAGGATGAGGTAAACGGGGAGAGAAGTACCTAGTTTATGCGCTTTTCAAAAGCTTTTTAGTCAGCAACAAAACGGTCCCTTATTTTGCCTCCGCCTTGGTGACAAACAGTAACGGAGGGAAACAGGACCCAAATAGCAATTGCCCGTTTTTTCCTACTGGGAGCCCAAGTAACGTCTATCCTTTTCAAAGAAAGTTTACAAAAGAAACTAATCAAGAAGAACAGTTCCTGAAATTTGATACTAGAGAGGCTCCGTAGCAGCGCTTGGCAATGCAGTGCGCTTGGCTTCCCGTAGGCTGCTTAGTTGGATACCATCCTGTATAATTCAAAATCCAACATTCGCTGCCACAATAGTTCCCTGATTCTGGTCGAACCTACCCAATCGCCCGGTACTCCTTTTCGTACCGGCTGCGGTATTGCAGCGAGACCGAGTTGAACACTTCCGGTCCAATTCCGCAGATCGAGCAGACCGGCCTCGATGGGCAGACAATGTTCCCGTAGACAACGACATAGCGCTCGCCACCGAACGTACCGTCCCAAAAGGGGGGCTTCCGGGCGATTGCCATGGCGGTCAGTGCAAAAAGGATGAAGAGGCAACGCATCTCGACGTTGACAAAGCTTAGAATGACGAATTCTGCCGCAGTCAAGAGGTATTTGAAGGTTGGACCCAAGCATATGACGTCTAATATCATCCGTGGGCAACCAGGCCTCACTTTCGCAAATGCATTTTTGCGGGTTCCATTAAAGTTGACTGACAACGACGACACTAAAATATTCGGCTCAATTCAGCAGTGTATGTCGGCCTCTGGTGGCGTGAAGGAACGCAGCCATTTGCACCAGATCACGCGCTGATCATGGATTTTTGAGTCGAGAAAACAGTTCTGATGGGCAAGACTGGCGTTTTTGTCATATTTGTATATCGCATTCTAATGTAAGCTGCTCCGTAGTTTTACAGCTAAAACACGCGTCCGCCCGCAGACGTTAGCGACGTAATACTGCGTCATGGAACCATTGTTCCTTTATGAGAACAAAGCTAACTTCATCGAACTAATGCGGAAAAAGGCACGTGCATACTTTGACTCTTTTCTCGACGGGATCGATGTTACTGGCGTTCGATGACGAAACACTAAACGGAATCCAAGGGAAGCAAGGGGCGATAGAAACGTGTTTTTAGATCCCAAATAAGCCGTTCTCGGAAAGCCCTAGCGAAGCATGCCTTAGCAAACGCTCCTACGTCGCTACGGCGATGAAATTTTATTGGTAGAAAATGTAGATTAGCAAAATAAACGGCGCCAGAGCTATCACCAAACAGACGTCTTGCGACTAGCGACGTAGTCCTTGATCTTCGGAATGCTGTGCACGCGCTCCTTGAACGCCTTCAGTTCCGGGTGTTTGTCCAGACATCCTGGCGCAATGTTCTCGTCGGTGACCAACATTTCGGCGACCAGGAAGTCCACCCAGGTGTAGCCGGACTTCACGAGGAATCCCGAGCCGGACTCTTTGATGAACTTCTCGAGCAGCGCAAAGACCCTCTCGACCGCCGGGTCGAAGACGTCCTTGCGTAGTTTGTCCTGGAAAGGCATTATGCGTTGTCTCACGAAAATACGGCTAAAATACATCAAATTCTGACAAATCATAGTGGTCAATAATGCTGGAAAAACACTAATGTGTATCAAAACAATGCACTGTCAGTAAAGATCGGCAACCGGTAGCCGTACCCCTGCTGCATTGCTATTCTAACTCCACTTCCCTGTACTGTACTCCGTACTGACTGACCCATCCGTACCGTACTAGTACTCCTACAATAGGGCTACAACATGGTTTGGCTGCTGATTTTAGCTGATTAGGCCAAAAAAAGTACTGGACGGCTTTCGTGGCCCGTTCGATGCTTGGACTGCCCCGTTTGTCCTGATTACCTTGTCGCCCTCCTTGAAGCCGAAGGCAACCATGATGAAGTCCGAGGTTTCCGTTCCGAGGTCCTTAACCAAGTCAGCGATAGCGTCCACCCACGCCTGCTCCCACTCGTCCTTGCCGGCAAGGCCTAAACTGCCAGTTATGGAGGAGCCCCAAGATGTCCGGGCACTCACCGAACTTCCGGGCGAGATAGCGGTTGATGGCGTAGCTCTCCGGGAGCTTCTTGCCGTCCGCCTCGAGATAGGGGAGCTTGCCGAAGGGTGCCTCTGAAAAGAGAGCGCTAAGGTGTTCACAATGTTACAGTGCAGAGCAGCGCAGCTTCGAAATTTGCAAGCTTCCCATAAGCCACTCAGTGATAGGCTTGGGCTCCAAACCGTCTACGCAGTGCTTTGCTGTTGTTATGACGGCACGGAAAACAGCCTGCGGGGAGAGGTCAGAACGGGACAAAAATAGCACGGCTATCTCAATACGGCGTCGTTCTTTCATTTACGCCAGTTTTCAAATATCATTGCACCTCATGGCTAGGTCGGACGGCTTCAGGTCCATCCTACATGGCCTACAATTGACTTTCAAACGACTCAAGTGGACTAGAATAATTGTTGGAACAAGCGCAGTTTTCATTACTTTTTCTAAACTTTTCGATTTTCGAAAAAGTTATGAGTTGGTGGTCACGAGGACACGGCACACACATACGCACGGTGCCGTAGCCTGAGCCTAGTCCTTCTTCATGTAGGACTGTTCGCAGTGAGAATCGGGCTTTAAATTTTAGATGCAACGTCTTGCACAAGCCTCTGACCCGGAGACAAGTCACTTACTAGCCTTGAGGTCTCCAGGCCATTCGCCGTCCTTGACGCGCTTGTCCTCGAATTGGATGCCTTCGTGGTGGAAGATCAGGCGGGCCACCTCGCCGGCGCCACGGCCATCAAAGTAGGTGAGCTTGTAGTTGACCATTCTTCGCTGGCACGGAAAGCGAACGTTTTACGGCAGTTAGACTGAAAACCGAAGCGTTCAGCAAGATCAGTAAGAACCCAAAATAGTTTAATCGCGCTAGAGGAAATGCATCATGGACTCAGGATCCTCCCATACTTCCCCTCGTCTACGATTACCGCTGAAACATTCCTTGCATAGTTTCCGACAAACTGTTTTTGATCCAGCTTGGCTGAATTGGATCATGGATTATAGAAGTTCGAAAAGAATCCATTCTATTTGGTCTCTTTTGTAACTGCAAAAATCATTCAGACGGGGCCCTGGAGCCCTTAAAACCGCGCACAACTGTCCAATTTGTTCTGCGGAAACCCACAAAACACGTTCTCGCAGAGGCGTTTTATCGCGCGATTTGTACAGGGAATTCTTGCAGTAGCACTCGTAAAATTACGGGAAGTTTCGTGCGATAACGTGGAAAATTCCGGAGAGAACACTGCTGAGGGCTGTACTCGAAACGCTCAATAAGTAGCCGAATCGGAAACGTGAAAGAGCGTACGTGGCCTGCGCCTTTGTGCTTTGTGCGCTGACTATTTGCGTCCCCGAATGTTTGTGCTTCGCTTCAGCGCCCAGCGTGCTTCGCTTTCTCCATCCAAAGGTCCTCTTGCACGTTGCAATTTGCTGAGGACAAGAGTACAAACAGGTGCGCATTAACGCGTCCTGTAGGTCACAGAGCATTGGTCGACTTCGACCTTTGTATGCAAGAGAGTGGAAACTGCCCGAGGGCGAGAAAAAATTTCAATCCAGGTTCGGTCGCAAAGTTGTTAAAATCGTTGTTGTGACGTTGTTAAAATCCCTTTTAAGTGCCTGTTCCATTAGAGAACAGCGTATGAAAAAAGGTTATCTAGATAGAGCAAGAGTTATAGAGATAGAGTAAGCTATTCACGGACCTCTCTGCAGCATCCGAAAAAACTGGCTTCTGATTTTCTCGATATCAGTCGCTTACTAAAATCGCTGAGACTTCGGCATCAATGGTGTATTTAAGGGTCAGACACAGGAATCACATGGTAACAAGGACTACTTTTGGATGCGTAAATGTAGCCTCTCGCGGGCGCTAACGCATACGCAGCGACGCTAACGGGGTTTCACAAGAAGTTTGACCAGTGACTATTCCGGTTGTCTGGTCTTTTTGTGACCGCGAAACCAGAATGGCTCGTTTCAAAGAGTTTAGTCCCGCATGCGTTTACCTCAGTTCCAGGTGTCGTGCTACATACTTAGGTTCATAGTCCTAGTTCCTACGTAGCTAGGTTATGCGCTCAGTTTGGGCGCTATACATTGTGGTCCTGAACCATGTAACTACTGATACACAGCTGCTCCACTTGCCAAGTGGGACACTCGTAGTCAATGCTCTCGGGCAAATGCAGTCGATTAAATCTCAGTTTATTCGTGGATCGAGAGGTTAGTCTACCGCGGGAACAGCTAAAGGCCGCAAGCATTGGCGTCTGCTCGTAAAATCGGAGTCTTACATACCGCGCACGGATCAAGTTGAGCTCGTTTTCCTCCAGTACAATTTGCAGACGCATTGCGATGACTGTTCCATGCTGCTCGCAGGGCAAATCGTAGATGCGGTGTTTTCCACGGCGGCGATAGGTGAGATGCTGTGCGTTGTCGCGAAGATCCTCCTCTTCGAAGCGCACCGGGGACACGGTGATTCGGAGTGGGCGCGTGCGCATGGACACGGAACTTGCCTTAGCGGAATCTTAGACAAAGCTGTTAATATCTGCCAACATTTGTAGAACTTTTTGCGTACGGAGTTGCATTTTCTTCCTATGGCTCACTGACAACACCAGACACACATCAAGTGGGATGCTTACCTCGACCAGTCGCTTGAAGAGTTCGTTCGTGAAAATGCCGTGGCGCAATGTCAGTTCTTCTAGTCGTTCTATTTCCGAGTCGATCTGGACGTGTCGTTGCGCACAGAAGTCGACTATTGCGTCCTCCGTCACGACGAAGCTGCCACCGTCCACTGGCCGCATAGGCGGAAACGACGAGCACAGCACGCGGCTCTTGGACATCATTCGGAGGAACTCATCGGTGATCTGACATGCGCGCAGGTGACAGCCGACGAACACGGAAATCGGCGTGAAGTACAGCAGGGCAGGAGTTTGTGAAAGTGAGTAGACGTCAGTTCGGCGCAACTGCCTCCGTCGAGCTTGAGCGCTTCAGCGACGATCGGCGTCTGAGGGTTCTGCTAGTTTTGGCGTGAAGACGAGATCTAAACAGGCGAGTTTTCAGCTCATCGACGAAAAAACTTTGCCCTGTGTTAGCGCGCAAGTGGGGATCGAAACGGGATTCAGACCTGGCCATGTAACAGAAGTCTTGCGTGGTTAAAGGCTGTGAAAAAAACCGTCCTTTCAGAAAGTTTCCGTGACATGGGACCTCCACAATGCGACGGCCCGTGCCGTTTGATCCAGTAGTTCCTTGTAGTTCCATCACAAAACGGCAAGGGGAGGAATAAGGAATGGTCCCGCCGTGACCACGTATAACCCCCCCGTTCCCGAAGGGTTGCAATGCACGTGCACGCATGCGGTACCTGTTGGTACGCATGACTGCACACATGCATGTCCGAAGCATGGCATACTGCAAGTGCTTAGCTAACCATAAAATTAGACGGCATGAGTTGTGCTGATTAAGCAACATCTTAGTCATCTTCGATCTCGCAGTATGTCCTTAAGTACTGGAAGATCTTCATAACGCAGGGCTATCTTCAACTGGCGAACAATCAATGTTGCTAGGACAGTTTATTGTGCAGAATTATCGGATACGCGAAACTTTCATGAAATCAGCTCTTTCAGGCTTAGAACATTGTAACTTTGCGGCTCGCGACGTAGTCCTTGATCTTCGGGATGTTGTGCACGCGCTCCTTGAACGCCCAGATCTCTTTGTTCTTGCTGATGGAGCCGGGCACGATGTTCTCGAAGGTGGTAAATGCCTCCGCGAAGAGGAAGTCCACCCAGGTGTATCCTCCTTTNATCCTTACCAAACTTCCGGGCCAGGTAGCGGTTGATGGCGTGGCTTTCAGGGAGCTTCTTTCCGTCCACTTCAAGCCAAGGCAGCTTCCCGAACGGGGCTTCTAAATGGTTCTTTCATCAGGTGGCGTCTTACGGGAGTCCAAGGTTCGTGCAGGAATAACGGCTTCAATCCGGTTATTGAGGGCCCGGCAAGTCAATTCAGCGCTTAAACAGAATGACCATTTTCCTAGTTTATGGATTTTTGAACAACGCTTTAAAGTTATTTTAGCCGAGATATCCCTCTGCAGGCGGCGGTGTGAGTTGATTTTTAGGCTTACTTGACAAAAATAGTCGGAAACTTTTTGGGGGATTTACCTGACTTCTTGTTCGCCCACTCCTCCTGAGTGATGCGAACGTCTTCGTATTCGGCGCCCTCATGGGCGAAGAGGAGACGAGAAGTTTCAGCTGCGCCACGACCATCGAAGTAGACCAGCTTGTAATGGACCATTTTGACGTCTAAATCAGCTGCTTTCATAGGAAATACCTACCGACAAAAATACCAAGTTTTTTTATGCAACGTGAGGAAATTTTGACGACTCAAACGAATGTGAGAGCAGCGACCAACTGCCTTTTTTTGTTGACACACCACTCGATAACGCTAAGATTAGACGGCGGCCCTCGGCCGAGGCGCACTCAACACCACATAGTTTGTGTCTGAACTATGGAGCGCTGTTTCCGTGACAATTATGAGAGCAGGACTTTCGCTGCAGGAAGGTAACACGTGCGCGAGATGCCCATGCGATGAAGCTGGCCGTACGATGAATTTACTTTAGGTTCTAAAAGCAAAAGAATGCGGCAAGCCATAAAAGATCTTGGCATTGGGAAGTAGTAGCAAGTTAACCCCTGGTTGCCGCTCGATAGCTATCGAAAGTAACATTCCGAGAAGCCCTATTTCACTGAGCGCCAAGCCCGCGCAAGTTCGACCTTCTGCTTGACACCTCAGACGAGTGTTGAAAAGCAGGGTGTTGATAAAATCCGGCTTTTCGAGCGGACTTTCGTCCGGGACACAATTTACGGCTGATTATACAACAAGACAGTCGTTAGTCAAGGTGTTAGATTCATTGCCGCCTATTTCCCGTTCGCGATCTTCTCCAACAAATTTTATTATCGCAACATGAGACGCAGATCAGGCAAAATACAAAACGGGTGGATCAAGGTAAGCGTCGGAAGCGATAATTCTTCCGGCGACGCCGTTGTCGGACTAGTCCATGGGTTTATATTCGGTCCTGTCTCCTGAGAGCCTTCGGAATATTCCACGCATCCAGCGGGCCACGCTTTGCCATGCAGAAATGACTCGGGCGTCGTCTCGGTGACGATTTTCATTCTGATTTTCTTGAGGCTTCTTCAGTTCCGCGTAGATCTAAGGAACAGAGCATGGAAAGCGTCACAATTGCTTCGGGATGGGTTGTAGCTCGCTATGTTTTTGGGGTCGATTTTTCAACGGGGTAATATCGCCTCTAAAAACCTGGTTCAAAATCTTATCCGAAACTTACTTAAATTCCAACATTGCTTTACCACTGAAAACAGCTAGCCCACAAAGTGGCCAGAAATGTGATCGCTAGCAACATGCGTGACATGCCAAACAAACCACAACACGGTCCATCCCGAGCGTTTAGGAAATGTAAATAGGAAAAATTCATACATATTTGGATTTGCTGACATTTGAAACTGTTTGGGCACTAGTAATTCTCCAAGTCCAGATCGATGTTTGCCTTTTTCTGTCAGCTTTCCCTTGCCCCATGCCTTATGGATGCACAGCGCGCGTCCGGTCAGGATGTTTCATGGCAAAAAGGTAGGAAACAGTCCTCGAACTCACGTCGAATCGGATAACAAACCTCTTCGAAACTTGGTCTGTCCTTTGCGTAATACGCGGCGCACCGCTCCATTAGGACCGGTAACTGGAGCCCGGGCAGCTCGGGGTAAATGTCCCATCGCATGCCTTTCGCAGTCGATTTTAGTCGCAGATCACCGTTTCCAATTTGTGTTCCAAGCTCCGTAGTGCCCTTGTCCGAGTTTCTATCTCTAACTCGAAGTGATGATGACGGCTGCTGCTCCTGATGGTTGCGCTCGTCCTGCAACTTATCATCCACCGAGTACGGGAGCTGGTACGTGAGCAGCTCGTAAAGGCACGCGCCATATGCGAAGACATCGGAGCTGGTCGTATATTTATGAGCTCCGTCCTCGAGCAGCCTCGAGTTGAAGAGCTCAGGAGCCTAAATGAACGAAACACTCGGAATCGTCGCTGTACGTTCCTCTTACCATCCATTGTGTCGTTCCTTCCTCGCCGCGAGATTTCGAGGCACCGATAACAGACAGGCCAAAGTCGCATATTTTCAACGTCTTTTCGTTTGCGTCAGTGAGCAGAATATTGGCGCACTTTAAATCTCTGAAATAGAATAAGAGTCGCTATTTGCTTTTGTGCAGTGTTTCCGATAAACTCGGATTTTTCGCGGTGAACTTGAACTGGACTGAACTGGAGATCGAGTTCAGTTCAGTTCACTAAAATTCAGTGAATTTGGCAATTCATCGCAAAAATTAGGAAGCCACCACTTTAAACCTCTGAAATGGTAAAGGGGGCCTCTGGTGAAGAAAAATTTTAGGAAGTTGGGCAAGGTGCGTGCTAAGGCCTCCATGCAGACCCAAAATAGCTTGACCAGTGAATAATGACCTAGAGAACAAGCTACACTTCAACAAGAGTGGCGTACAGTGCTGTTGGGACGGACGAAATTTGCCCTAATGGTCCCCACCCCCCAAAGCACCTTGGCCCCCCCAAAATTTTGGTCTGGCTACGCGCCTGACTTAGTAAGCCGTGCGTCATAGCGTCATGTATTAACGTATCACTCGCGGGAATGCTAGCGCGCCCGCATGCCCCAAGCGCTGGCCTGTGTCTCGTAGCTCAGTCGTTCGGCAGGAACCCAAAAATGGTTCTGTAGGCAAACGAGCGTTGTCGGAAACCAAGCTGGGATACCGTACGGCGCAAGACGTCGAGTGGAAGACCGTCGTCAGTTCCACAAACGATGGACCTCGACTATCATACGGGATGCTGGTTCACTCTCTTTGTGACAAACGTATACTTACCTGTGAAGTAAAGGCGGATTTTGATCATGCAAGTACTTCATCCCGGCAGCTATATCCCGGCAAAAGTCTAGCGTTGTTGCTGCGTCGAACCATTCCGGCGGTGAGCTCCTTCGTCGGTCCAGAGCATATCTCAGGCTGCAGTGACACCATTCCATCACAAGGGACACATTTCGACGTCCATCTGGGTTCAGCCGCGTCATGAAGCCCCACACGCAAACAATCATGGGGTGATGTAGGTGTCGGAGCATTTCGATTTCTTTTGCGAAAGCTCTCATGTCAGAAGTCGCTGCTTTCTCATCTCTGAGCTCTTTGACGGCAACTTTAGCTCCTGTAATACCTTACATAAGCCGTCTTATCCGGAATTATGTCGTCTTATGCGGAATACAATTGTTGATAAATTTTTCATTTGTTCAGTTTATAAAATCATATTAACATGTCCGGGTTCTTTGTGTATGCAATTTGTGCTTGTGCAGATTTTGTTCTCCTGAACTCCTGCACCCTTCTAAAAAAAATTAGGATTTTAATTGGCATCTTTCCGGAATGTTATGCAAGTGGAAGAGAATTCGCATAAAGCTCATCAGTTCTGTGCGTCTCCCCTTTAGACCGGCACAGGATGTCCACGGCGACGACCGCACTTACCATGGTATTCCGCTTGGAAGACTTTTCCAAACTGGCCTTCGCCTAAGTGTATTTCTTCGGCATTTTTCAGTTTCTCCGGCGTGATTATATATTCCTCTCTCTCCTTGTGAATGCGCCACTGAAACAGGCACGTGCTGGTTTTCGCTCACTGTGCTTAAGCCAGTTAACGAACTCAAACGAAACATACGTCATTGAGTACGAACCCAATAACGGCTACCACAGCGCCGGCGACTAACAGCAATTTCCTAAAAAAAGTATTTTCTACTGCCTGCTGCTTAGGGGCTGCGAAACGCCCACAATCCTGCGTCCACCCTCTGGCGGGTGAAGGGGAGGCTCTTCTTGCTCTTGCAACCCGCCAAGAATTTTTGCGGCTGAGGGAATCGTATCTGCCACAGCCTGTGGGCTAGAACAACAAGTTTTAACAGCACTTTCATCCCATCCCATCAAGTAGTCTTGACAATTCCGAACGTCTTGCTTACGAAAAGATATATCAGGGGTGATGGGTAAATCGCGCGACAAAAACATCGAAATTGGCATCAGGGGCGGTTGCTTCTAAGAGATGGCTTACCACGATGTCGTTGTGTCTGACATTTCGTGGCGCAGCGTCAGTTCGCGATTCGGAGGCATAGTGTAGGGTAGCGTCATATTTTCCGGCAGAGACGAACGTTTCAGATTGTCGTTGATAGTGTCAATGGCGTCCCCTAAAAATCAGTCGCCTTGGCTGCGCTGCCGCTAGTGGTTTACTACATTTTCGAAAACTGCGCCCAAACCAACCAAAAAACTCAAAAATTTTATCCAAAAAATTTCAAGAACGGCTAATACGTTGGGCCCATGGTGCCCAACGTGCTAGTATATGTAGTTTGTAGTGATACGGTAGAACCTAACCGAGTGTGGAAAACCGCATGATGTTTTCCAGCTTATCTTAATGCGTCCGTAATTAGCTTTGTTCGTTAATGGTTCTCTTTCTCCATTCTCTGCAGACGTTGCGCCAGAGCTCGGGCTTACGTACGGAATTCTCTTCCCGAGTATACTACGGTCGTTGTTATGCACGTTGCCTCAGACGTCGATAACCGCATGTGCTAGCTTCCACGTTTCACCTACTGCTCCGAATAAATTGCTGTTAGAGGAAGGCGTATTTTCCCTTCAATTGCGCATGCGCAAGACCAGTATTTACGGCAGACGTTGCTCCATTCTTTAAGACCAGTAAATCCACTAGACAACTGTCCCGAATTCCCAATTGCAATTGCGGATTTCGTTACCGAGGCTAACAAGCGACCGTAGGCTGAGAATAAGCCGAAACATCATGTTGTCTACTGACCTTCTTAGCCTACGCCTACTCGGTTTCATGTTTTTAAAGTATTTTCTTCTTTGCACTTCTCATACGAGTATTCGATATCCGTCCAGAAAACATACTTTGCGGGCTGTCCTTGACCTTGCCTCTCAAGAGGACATCGTGACAGTCCGGACTGCCCTGCGTTTGGCAAGTAATCCTGAAAAAAATCGATGTTACACAATAGTTGATCCATCTTACCGTGTATCCGTTATGGCGTCTTCGCCAAAGTAACACGTCTGGCCGCATGCCGAGATGGTTAGGTTGGTGTAGTTGGCAGGTCCGATTCGCAGGTAGTTACCAAAATATTGTCCTTCGATCTCAAAAGTTGAACCGCTTCGTGTCACCTGAAGCGTTTTAGTAAAGCTCGATCAGCGTCCAGCGTTGAACGAGAAAGCTGAAGCTTAAATATCGTTCGGCACGTCTCCTCCCCCCCCCCCCCAGCTTCACCCCTCCCGACCCAACCATGCGGCCTGACCTTCAGGTCGGTAGCCGACCCCGACCCCGACCGGATACGCATTATTTCGTGAATTTGATCGATCATGACCGGCGAAATATCAGTACTAGGATTCGGATCCACAAGATCGCACATCATGTGCAAAAGTCTCAGTTTAGACACGAAAAACTCGGGAAGTTACACTCTGGGCGGACTTCCTCACCTGAGTTACAGACGGAGGACAAATATCCGTGACTACTACACCGTCCGAGCAGTTCCACGACGACTGTAGCTTAGTGTACTCCGCGTCGACGGCGAAACCGGGCGTGTTGTTCTTGGCGCACCACACACACTCCGTGCCCCACATTTCCCACATAGCTTCGTTGCACGTCGGGTTTGCGCTGTAGCAGTCCATTTTAAGGTACCGAATCTGAAACTCTGCGTGGATTCGTTTGAGAGGGCAAGTGATGCTTGCCTGTGAATCGGTGCCAAAGAGCATCGTCCGCCGACTGGGCTCATATTCAAAAGGACGAAGCAGAGTTGATATTATACTGTCCCTAAAGGCAACTAAAATAATGATTTATACTTCACATACAATTACCTGCGATATAGCCTCAAGTAATGGTTCCAACTGCGTCTCCAGGAAAGCTGGGTCTCGTATTTTAGCCGAATTACCTTAAAAATAAGCTTCTTCAGCAAGCCCGACGAAAAACTTAAACACCTTTAACGCTTATGAATTCATTTCTGTTGATGACTGCGGTCACACTTTCAGTGAACCTGCCAGTTCGATGAACTGAAGAGGAATGAACCGATCTGAACTGAACTCGAACTCTAGTTCTGTTAAGTTCAGTCCAGTTGAGCGGAAACCCAGTTCAACGGAAACTGTGACCCCGACCACCTTCACATGCTTACCGTGGTATCCCTTAATATGTAAAAGGCTCGCTGGCGCGGTACTTTGTAAATGTGTCGTACGGGCCGATTGTAAGGTGACACGTCTCTAGAAAGAGAGAGCTTTAGTTGCACACTCCCAAAGCGTCAATTGCTCACAATAGTCCCACTTGTAGGCCCGTCGTAACTGGCCAATGCACATCATCTGTGTCATTAGAGCCGCATGGGATCGAGCTTGGCCACTTCCGGGACTCCGGAAGGTATCCAGATACCTGCAATCGTCTACTATAATTTTTAGCGCGGGGTTCGGGTATGATGTTTCGAACCGACGGGCCTTGTGCCGCGTCATACCTCGCGTTTGCACCACTGCGTCCGGACGAGCGTCTTGTCGATATCGTCCAGCTTGAACCAACAAACTGCCTCTTGAAGG
>JNEY01000165.1:12844-55945 GCA_020875895.1 Aphelenchus avenae | reverse complement strand
TTCCTAAAACACTTCTCTACTTAGCTCATGACGGGGAGCGTGTATAATTTTTCCACGTAACGCTCCTGAGAAAAAACGCGCCGGCCTCGAATCAAGCAAACCCCTTCGACGAAAGATGTTGACTCTTTGCTGATAAAAAAGAGGGCTCAGTCCGAGTCCACCCTCATCGCGTTGACAGCTGACCCAAATTTCGATCTCAACAGAAAGCAGGAGTCGAGAAAGCAAGAAACTAACGATGTTTCAAGTTTCAAAACGAAATATTTTTGAACCGAAGGAAGCTTGGGTATTCTTAGCGGAAGCATCGACGCGTCATGGTGCAAGAGAGCGCATGTACGGCCGCTCGCATCCGACACCGCTATGGCAAATACGATAGCATAGGATGAGTTGCATGCACGGTTACCAACGAACGACCCCGCGCGCAAACCAGCTTATTTTGGTTTGAACATTTCGAGCGCTTTTCTTTTGATTTGTAAGATGGGGCGGGAATTAGGAAATCAACTGAAGGAAGGCACGATGATTCCTACGAGTGGATTCCACAAGGTTAAGGGCCTTCAAAAGTACATCTGTCACATTGAGATAGCATGGCGCCTTAAATGGCAGGTTGTTTGTTCGTTTTTCCGCTATCTGCGTGCGCTTAGTCACGAGCACGGCAAATGTTTTCTGCGTAACATTTGCGCATTTAACAAATACGGAGTTTGTCTGCCCGCTTCGCTTCGCGAAGTGCGAGCGATAAGCCCAGTAGCAGTGGTTTGTTATCTGTTTGAAGCGAAGAGTCACGGACGATTAATAACTCATGGTGTCGAAATAACATGATGACTGTGCTACCCTATTAGTCCCGTATATAAATCATTTGGTCCGACGCATTTCCTGCTCCTGTGCGGACATAATTTCACTTTGCAAACCCTTCGAAAATGAATAACAGTATTCTAAGCAAGGTGTACCCGGAGAGGTATTTATGAAAATAAAAATTTAAACCTCTTTGAATTTATGAAAGCGAGATAGGGTACCATATATCTCTTTTCACCCGGTGACTGGTATAAAACCGCCTTTAAAGACTGGCCACCGACTGGGCGCACAAAGGGTCGATCAACAAGCTTCACAAGGGGACAACAAAAACAAGCAATTCTAAAAGCAATATAGGCGCTAGTAGTACGGGGCAAAAATATTGTTTCTATGAATGAGCGGATATACTTATGTTCGCAGAGAGTGTCTCTCATGTCGGTTTCATTGTTTAGAACTATGCTCAACGATACCGCAATGGCCCAGCAGGATCCGCCAGCCATTGCCAGACCACGGAATCTGAAGTTCCAGGTAGTTGTACCTAACGTCCAACCACTTCAAGTCAGCATGTCGTCGGAGAAGGTTAGTATACTGTCGTGGAGATGTTGTATTCGTTTCCGATTTCTATCCGAATATGAGCAAACATGGTTTTGGATGTCCGAGTTTGAGCTTTGACATCCAAAACTCGGGTCCGGGCAGTAAGTAAAAACTTCGCCGGTCGGCGCCTAGCGGCGGGACATGTATTCTAGAGCTTAGCGTCACGTCACGCCCCCTTGCTCCTCTGGTCCGCCTCACCATTGTGACTCAGGTGTGACACACCTCAGAGGCCCACCTGCTGTCACTGTGACGGAATTTCTGGACGCTTCCAGAGGCAAATATTGCCTGCTATCAAGCGCACTGAAAATAAGCAGCAGTTTCAGTACCCGTCTATCGAGAGGACTGATATCGAAGCAATCGAGCAGATTGGCGAAGGTTCCGATGGATTCGTCTTCAAAGTGCGCCACAAGCGAACTGGACAAGAAATGGCGCGAAAGACTCTCAAGCTCAAACCATCGGCAGACCACAGGAAAATAGAACAAGAACTCGCTGCACTCCGCGACAGCAAGTGCGCGAATATCGCAGGTTAGCGCGCTTCCATGCAATGAAAGACACCTTGAAGGCAAAAGAGCGTATTTCTGGAGCATGCATTTAGAAAACGTTCCTATTTATCTCGTATCAAAGCCGTGCAACACACGAACAAATTAGTATTCTGCGTAAACGCTAGTTTAAGCAAAACTAGTTTAGATTTTTACGGCGCATATAGAGAAGGCGAATCGATCGTGATTTATATGGAACTTATGGACGCTTCATTGCACGACTTGCTCAAGATCTTGGCCTTCCTACCAGAAGACAGCCTGAAGTGGATTGCTCTCAATTTGCTCCAGGGAATCGACTACCTAAAGAAGGAACTCGAGGTTCTTCATCGGGGTGAGTTGGTCACTAAGTTCCAACTGGTGTGTGGGAGAAGAAGCTGAACGGTTATTAACCTAGACATAAAACCGGCGAATATCCTCGTCAGCCGAGACGGACACGTGAAGCTATGCGACCTGAGCGTTTGTGGGACCCTGGTGAAGAGTCTGGCCAAGTCCCGTGTCGGCACACAATGCTACCGATCGGTGAGATAGTTACGTTTTGAATGCTTTGCATTTGAGCTAGCATCTCCTGGAACTTTGGAACCGAAATTGCCTCGAGCAGCTGTATAAAGCCAGCGGCATCCGACCGGGAGGGGGAATTTTTTTTGCACTGATATACAAACCTTCGTCGCTCACTGTCTTAAGCCAAGCTTACCACTTTCCTGGGCGGGTTTCAGTGGACTTTATTGGACCGTCGTGACATAATGTTACCGTGCGTTCCTCATGTCTACTTAGGCTTGATAATGTGTTGCTAATTCGTAACGTTTTTAGCCGGAGCGTGTCGATGGGAAAGAGTACGGAATTCTCGCCGATGTGTGGAGCATAGGCGTCACACTCGTCGAGCTTGCTGTCGGACGACTCCCATTTCCGCACGTCGACGAAGCTGATCTCAGACTACTGGAAAAAAAGAGGCGACTTTTCTACACCGGCCAATGGGATGCGCTATACGAACTCTCAAAGAAGGCGGTGCCTCGCGCGATTCCAGGGACCTTCGAAATGGGACGAATGGTGGCCGCCGGGGTACGCCTATTCCAAGTGATAAGAACAACGCAGACCTCATTTTAACGCATTGTTATATGTAGATCCTTTTTGGCAAAGGCTCTCTAGGTGCCCAAACTCAATGTGGCTGTGGTGACTAGCCAAATCATAGTGTGCGCGAGACCCAAAGGATTCATCCGTCGGGCTTCTGCGCAGCGTGCACGTTTTAAAGGATATAAGTACTTCGACTAATATTACGCACCGACTGCAAAGAAGAGCTCGCTCCGTATGCGGGGGGGGGGCAACATAAAATGAGGGATGTTCGCAAAATAGCAATGTACAGGACCTCCAAAATAGTCACTTTTCTGCCAATAAACAATTTTAGCCACCACCACGACTCTCAGAGCCAGCGTTCGGAGAAGAGCTGTGCGACTTCGTTTCGCTATGCCTTCAAACTGATGCGCAGAACAGGGCATCCGTCGCCACTCTCCTAAGTCATCGCGCGTTGGCTCGGCAGGTTTCCTCGCCGGAAGAGTGCCAGCAGGAATTCGCAGATATCGTGCAGACGGCGCTACAAACGTACGTGTATTTTTAAAATGTTCTCAGGAATAGAGTTTGTGGCGACGGACAGGACCAGAAATCGGGGCTTGAACATCCACTAAACGAGAACGGACCTTTTCCATCTTTCTTTTGCAGAACCATAAAATCCTGGGTTTCGAGATTGAGGCCGTATGTTCCGACTGTATTAAAACTGATGTACGGAGCCCCGTGAGATACCCCTACGCGCCGTGCTCTTCGACAGTGCATCTCTCTTCAGTGCGGCTTTCTACAGTGCATCTCTCTTCAGAGCGGCTTTCTACAGTGCGGCTTTCGACAGTGCGGCACTCGACAGTGCGCTTTCGACAGAGCGCTTTTTTCAGTGCAGCTCTCGACAGTGTGCCTTTCGACAGTGCGGCTCTCGACAGTGCGCTTTCGACAGAACGCTTTTTTCAGTGCGGCTCTCGACAGTGCGGATCTCGACAGTGCGCCTCACTATAATTAACCTGGCGAGCATATTGCTTGGGCCCTGTTAACCCCCTCACTGCTCGCGACACCTCAGACGCAGGTGATTGCAATTTTTGGAAGGGCATCGTCCGCGGCCGGGTTGGCGAAAGCGGGTAGGCCTCTCGGATGGCACTACCGGGACGGTGCCCCATATGACACAAAAAAGCGCTCCGCGAGCGTCCGAGCGATGCGTGTTGGCCGAGAGCACATAGTTCATTCGAAAGTTATGGTATTTCACCCGGCTTAGTGTTGTTGCACAGCCGGCTTAGTAGGGTATCTCAGCCAAAAGCAACTACCTGCGGCTAGGGAGAGCGGGCGGTGGGGGGGGGGGGGTTTCGCACCGCGAGGACGCGAAGCGTCCGAGCGATGCACGTATTGGCTTAGGCACTAGCCCACTCCACTTGTTCAGGCTTAGGCTCAGGCTTGTGAATCTTGAAAAGCTACTTTTATTACTGGTGCCGAACATAGTAGTGCTCTGTAAAGTTGGTGGCGAAACGTAAGCCACTGGACGTAGACTACGGTCGAGAGCCGCACTGTCGAGAGCCGCACTGTAGAAAGGCGCACTGTCGAGAGCCGCACTGAAAAAAGCGCTCTGTCGAAAGCGCACTGTCGAAAGCCGCACTGTCGAGAACCGCACTGTCGAGAGCCGCACTGAAAAAAGCGCTCTGTCGAAAGCGCACTGTCGAAAGCCTCACTGTCGAGAACCGCACTGTCGAGAGCCGCACTGAAACAAGCGCTCTGTCGAAAGCGCACTGTCGAGAGCCGCACTGTCGAAAGCGCACTGTCGAAAGCGCACTGTAGAGAGCCGCACTGTCGAAAATATACTTCCCCCTACGGGATGCAGCGAAGAAATCCCGGAAAAATGTTGCAGCTTGTAACATAACCTTAACAAGGAGTTTGAGATGTTTACGAGTGTTCTGGGCGGTGAAAGCTCATTAAAAATTGAAAATTTCGTTTTGTCACAAGGTTTCTTAGGATGATTAGAGGAGGGACTGTCCGTATTGTTGGCCATCTGCCAGTGTGCAGACCTCTAGTCCGAAATAGCCCCTGAAATATGTTTCGAGGACGTTAGACACCGAAAAAAAACTGAATCTACGAGGATCCTTACGCCGCCATGGTGTGCCTGGCCATGACTATTGAAGGTCCCTAACGGTACTGACGGTCCTAAGTCAAGTGCTACCCAAGCGAACACTTTATGGGATTTAGGAAAGCGCGTCCAGTACCGATGCCGAATACGTTGCCGAATTTTGTACGCATGGTGACGCGTCGTTTTTGGACACAGTGAGAATTAAGCATGGTCTTCTTGAAATAAACTCGTTTTCTTGTGTCAAGTGTTAACAATATGATAAACTAAGTAAGCGTCACCAGTGCAATTATTTCTGCATTCTCAAACACTTGATATTAAAACGTTCAAGTGGAATCCTTAGCCAGATGATTGACCGGAAAGCTGGCAACTATATGCCATGAAGAAACGCAGGTTCTTTACACATCTCTCCTGGGTCTCAAGTGAGGTCTCCTCACGTCACCACAGCGTCGCGAGGTCTTCCGAGGTCGATGTCGTGGACACTGAGCACTTAAGGCGGATCTTGCAGAGCAACGGGGATAGATTCGCTGGGTCCGCAGGTTAGGTTTCACTGTACCGATGAATGCACTGAATCACTATAATTTCCCCTTGTTGCCCAAGAGCCGATCAAAAATTGCTTGTTGCGAAATATCACTTAAGATTTAGCAAAAAGTCGAATTTTGTTGTGATTCTAACCGAAAGGCCACGTCCCCCTTTCCGCCCTATCAGGTTCGAAGTGTTCTTTTTTGCCCATAGACATCGAGCCATCGCGTTTTGAAAAGGACACTGTTTGGATTCACCGGTCCAGATGAATTCACTGGTTTGTACTAAAAAAAGTGCTGATGACATATTAAGCTTTTTGCGCGGCGTGAGTTTTAACGGATGAAACTGAGGGCAACAACGGCCGTGGTTTGTTAACACGCCACTCGATATCGCTAAGATTATACGGCGGCGGCCACGTCGCACTCAGCGTCGCATAGTTTGTGTCTGACCTATGGTGCGTTGTTTCCGTGACAGCTTTGCGAGCAGGAATTTCGCTGCAGGAGGTAACAAATGCCTGTTCAGGTCCATGTGGTGCTCTCGGCATTACTACTGATGCACTCCCGGTGTAAGGAAGAACAAGAAGTTTTGAACAAAAGCTACGCTAGTTGGACGCACCACAGATGTCAACAGCAACTGAAGAGCTGTATGTCTTGTCTCATTTGTTAGCGCAGTGATGGAGCTACGAGAAACACATAAAACACGCCAGCCTGCGTATACTTGGGCATCACAAATCTATTGATTTACGCGACGCTCGCCCTACGTCAAAGCTTGGATTCGGAACCGCTTGATCTTAACATGCGAGTTACGAAGACAAAAACGAACGTCGATGTAGCGCAGATGAACACTTTTTAAGAGCTCGTCATCCGCTACATTCTCTAGAGAGGTTTATTTACTAGACGCAGACGTAGATTACCCTTGGGACAAAACAAGGGATCACTAGGCGGGTCATAAACGGGACACTACCACAGAGTAACCTTCCGATTCGCAGCGTAGTCCTTGATCTTCGGAATGTTGTGCACGCGCTCGATGTACGCCTTCACCGCAGCATTGCCGTAGACAGAGCCGGGAACGATGTTCTCGGTGGTAACGAGCCCCTCAGCGACTACGAAGTCCGCCCACGTGTAGCCGGATTTGGCAACGAATCCCGAGCCGGACTCCTTCAGGATATTCTCGATAAGAGGAAGAAGTCGGCCGATGGCGGGATCGAATACTTCCGACTTGAGCTTGTCCTAAAAGTTGAAGCACGTTAAATGAGGACAGAGATTCAAATGACGTCGGCGGGTCTAAGCTTTGGCTACAAAACAATGCAGGCAATGCACGCATAATGCTACCTTGTCGCCCTCTGCGCGGCCGACGGCTACGATGAAATACTTGGCGACTTCCTTATTGAAGTCCTTGAACATGTCGGCGATAGCGTCCACCCACGCCTGCTCCCACTCGTCCTTGCCGGCGAGACCTAAACGTCGCAATCTAAACCATGCTAGGAAAGCATTTCGCTTAAAACTAGGCTCCTCGCGGAGACAAGAACTGGCACGGGTGCTACTAGAACGTCTAGCTACTGAGACAAACATGGTCGCTCCTTCAGGGGATGAAAACGACATTTTCCTGAGGTATGCCACGGACAGACACAAGTACCGGCCTATAGGAAGAAGTCCGCTCACCAAATTTGCGGGCCAGGTAGCGATTGATGGCGTAGCTCTCGGGCAGCTTCTTCCCATCCACCTCCAGCCAGGGCGCCTTGCCGAACGGGGCTTCTGAAACGCACCGCTCAACCACCTATGCACCTGGATAAGTTGGCCTGAACCAGTCCAGAACTCACGAGCTTTGAAGTCGCCCGGCCATTCCGTGTGCGTGAAGCGAAAGTCTTCGAACGGAATGCCTTCGTGATGGAACATCATTCGTGCAGGTTCGGCCCACGCTCGAACGTCGAAATAGACGAGCTTGTAACTGCCCATTCTAATGGGCTTGCAAGGGCGCAAATAATATCAGTATGAAACAGGTGGGTAGCCGAGCCTGTTGTGCTTTCGGACGCAGGAAAAGTCACACGAAGGAGAAAGGTCGTTTGCGAAGAAACGTCGAGAAACTCGCAGGCGTGTTATTTGCGTGCTTACCTCATGGCGTAGTTTGTAACTCGTTACTCCAAACTAGAACACTCTCTGCAACGTAATTGTACGTTGGACCACGCTCAGATGGAGCGCGGCTCTTTGCAGCCGTTTTGGATATTGACCACTTCCAAGATAAATGTCAACCCGAGGATGGTTGCTCAACTCAAATTGGGCCATAAAAATGTTACCAGAACCGTAATTTCAGGCAGAATGCGTCAGGCCAAAAAGACAACAGAGCTGACTCAACATTAGCGGCGTAAGAGAAATTCTGAAATAGTTCTCTAGAAACTTGCCAACTGAAGCCACCATGGTCGTTTTCGGCAACTTTTAGTTTCGCAGTAAATAAAGATGGATGTGCATAACAAGTTCATTTCTTATTGTCTTGCGAAAAGCCCATATGTCCGAAATCCACTCTCACAATGAACGATGATACGCGCTTGGCGGGCCTGCAGCTACCAACGCGTAACCTTCTGACTGGCTGTAGTCCTCGATCTTCGAGATGCGTACACGGCAGCCCATCCGCAGGTTACGAAAATACATCGACGGGTGAGGCAGCCGCAGGCACCGCTCCGGTCGACGGCTGTGGCCAGCGCTGCGGGAACCTGGCGTCCTAGTAACCTGCGGCTATACGCGGTCCGGAACCGGAAGTACCCCAAGTGCCGCAAACACTGTGCACAAGCGAACGGATAGCACATGTCTGGAAAATATGACTGTTGTTACATGAATTTTTGTGTCAGGTCTCTCATTCGTGGAGCATAACGTTGAGCTTTTTGGATGCATTCAGTGCTAATAGGTAGCCTGAAAAAACGCAGCCGTCTAAAGCTGGCTAGGTTCCTAGCGCGTGGGAAAGCTATGCGGGTCGCCAAGGAAGAAACTTCATTTACGTTGACAACAAAGTCTACCGGATGGACACTTTTCGGTTTGCAACGTAGTCCTTGATCTTCGGGATGCTATGCACGCGCTCGACGTACTCCTTCGTCGCCGCGTTGCCCAAGAGCGAGCCGGGCACGATGTACTCAGCGGTAAGCAGTCCCTCGGCCAGAACGAAGTCCGCCCACGTGTAGCCGGATTTGGCGACAAATCCCGAGCCGGACTCCTTCAGGATGTTCGCCAATAGAGTAAGAAGGCGGCCGATGGCAGGGTCGAATACTTCCGACTTCAGTTTGTCCTGTAAAACATGATTCACATTACACGTAAGTAGAGTACGGTATGCGGGAACCGGCATCGAATATCGTTTTTTTCTAAATCCGTACCGGTCTAAATGACCGATTCCTAAAGTTGACCTTGCCGGGTCCAACTGCGATCAGATATTACTCAGCAGTGTCACAAATGTTTTTCGAAAGCCTCTTATTTTTACATCAAACCAGTAAACTGCACCAACCCAAGGTATTTTTTAAAAAATTTTTCAAACACTGAAATAGTTGTTGAATCGGTTCCGGACCTGAAGGAATTCAGCGTTCCTCCTAGACTGTTAGTGTCACAAATAGTGTGCTACCTTGTCGCCCTCTACGCGACCAGTAGCTACGCGGTAGAACCCGACGACCTCTTTCATGAAGTCCTTGTACATGTCGGCGACAGCGTCCACCCACGCCTGCTCCCATTCGTCTTTGCCGGCGAGGCCTAAATGTCGCAGTCACAACAGAGACCAGGAAAGCATATCGCCTCCAAAGACTCCTAGCGGAGACGAAAGTTCACATAGGTGCTCCTAAAACGTCGTAGCTGCTGCGAGAGCGACAGGCGCTCCTTCAGAGGATGAAAAGTTACCTCACCTACCGGTGCAAGACCAGGGACGCATTCATTATTGTTTATTTTTTGTTATGTCAGTTTTGGCCCACATGGAGAATCAAAAAGGAGAGGCCTCCTCATAAAGTAGGGTTTCCGATTTCGTCTAGGCCTCCAGAAAGAAGGCAACTCACCAAACTTGCGAGCCAGGTAACGGTTGATGGCGTAGCTCTCGGGCAGCTTTTTCCCATCCACCTCGAGGTAAGGCACCTTGCCGAATGGAGCCTCTAAACGTGCCGAATTTAACACAATTAGTAGCAATAAATATAGGAAAAATTTAGTAGCAATAAAAGGAAAAAACGGCGTGAAAATGGTAAATCACATGCGGTACCCCGTGCAACAAAATTAAGTAATCCAATTTTAACAAATGTACAGTTTCTCAGCTTTTTAGGTCCTGAGTCTCAACGCTTAATCACTTGCTCTTGTCAGTGCTGGGCGAATTTTTCGGGCTAGGACTTATCAAATTTTGAAAACTGGGACCGGGACCCAAACCCCCGGATTCCGGGACCGGGAGCGGGGCCGGGACCAGCCCACAGAAAATCCGTTACGGTAAGCGTTGGGGGGATGTTCGGCTACCATGTTCCCCTATCATAGCCGGGAAGGAGTAGTCTGATAGGATGTGTCATATTAAGCTATGCACACTAAAACGGCAAACGGGCCCGGAGTGGGGCGATGACCGGGACCGGGACCGCCCAGCCCTGTTGCTCATATGTACAAGTTGGCCTGAATCAGTGTGAAACTCACGAGCTTTGAAGGCGCCAGGCCATTCCGCGTGCGTGAATCGAAAGTCTTCGAACGGAATGCCTTCGTGGTGAAGCAGAAGCCGAACACTTTCGCCCCACGCTCTGACGTCGAAGTAGACGAGCTTGTAGTTCACCATTCTAAGCGGTTCGGTAAGCGACGTATTTCTTAGCCACCCTCACTCCTCGGACGAACGAAACTCACATGGAGGAGCAATTCAGTCCGCGAAGAATTGTCGATAAATATCACTGGGCCCGCACCAACGATCTCTAGTTTGTAGCCCGTTTCGCCAGACTACGACCCAGTCTGGGCAGGCAGCGCAATTGTGCGGCGGTACAAGCTGGCTCGAGGGCTCTGAATTAGTTCCAACGGAAGCGCTTGTGATTTTCATTGTCAGTCGAAGCTCACGAAAAATGTTACGCGACTAAAACATTCCGTTCTTCAGCAGGTTTTTTTTTGCATTAGCCACTTTAGCGTCAAAACATGAAGCAGCAAACTTGCGACCGATTATTCAGCTCAAATTTGGCCACCACGAAAACCATACTTACATCGTAGTTTTATCACGATAGGCCAAGTTAAAAAGGGGAAGATGACTCAGCTTCACCTATGCAAGAATGGCATTCGAAAGTAGCATTCCGGACTTCTGTCCTAACCGTGCCGTTTAACGGAAGGGAAAATATCTATTAGAAGATCCCATGCTTCGTGAAAGCCGTACCGTTGCGCAACGTTTTCGGTTCGAACGGCCACGACATCGCTCTCAAGAGAGCGTGCAATCGAAGACGGACTGCAATTAGACAGCACGATTCGGAAAACCACAGAGTAGTTAAGAGAAGCCTCATGTCTATCCCGGAGAACGGCGCCGGTACAGAAAAGTAAGAACATTTGCATTCTTCTTTGCTTATTTACTTTTACAGAGGCTAAAGTTGTTTGAATTAAGACATGGCTACACTACGTCTGAGTCACTTTGCGGCTCGCGACGTATTCTTTGATCTTCGGGATGCTGTGCACGCGCTCCACGTATGCCTTCACTGCTGCGTTGCCGCTGACGGAGCCGGGCACGATGTTCTCGGTGGTGATCAGCCCTTCGGCGACAACGAAGCCGCATAACAGTTTTCCAGTTTTCTTTAATGCGTCTGCACTTAGTTCTTAATTGTTTGTTCTTGTTCCACGTTCTCTGCAGACGATGTGCCAGAGCTCGGGCTTACGCACGGAATTTTCTTCCCGTGTAAACTACGGTACTTGTTATTGGAACTGAGGGCAGACGGCCCGTCATTCAGTTGTTATTGAGCTCTCCACGTGCACCACGCTTCCCGAATAAATTGCTGTTGCTTTGCGGCCGGACTTATGCGTAATTTGCCTTCACTCGTGCAGACGTTGACTACTATTACCGACCAGTAATTAGTGCAGACGTTGCTCCATTCCAAAGACCAAAATCCACTAGACAACTGTCCCGAATCCACAAGCACTAAATGCGGATTTCGTTATCCGCCCAGGTGTAGCCGGACTTGGCGACAAATCCCGAACCGGACTCATTGAGGATGTTCTCCAGGAGAGGAAGAAGGTTGCCGCTGGCGGGATCGAATATTTCCGACTTGATTTTGTCCTGAAAAATAGAGGTTCACAGTATTCGAGAGCCGACCTTTTGAGTTCGCGTAATCGAGAAGCCAACAATGACAAACGTTGTCAATGAGTAGGGTGAGGATGGTCGGGACATTGTTGGCGACAATTTACGCGCATCAAAAGCTGTCTTTTTTCACAGCGAGAGCAAATTTTCACTACACTGTTTATACTTTCGTCCAAAGTTTCGTTAGTGTCGTCTGCAGCGTGCACTCTGGCGTTCGGCCTTTTGGCGACGGTAGTCAGCTGTACGTGTTTTCTGGACGCTCAAAAGGAGGTGTACATCTGCTACGCACCAACCTTGTCGCCCTCTGCGCGACCGGCAAGTACGCGGAAGTACTTGGCCTTTTCCTTCATGCAGTCCTTGTACATGTCAGCGACGGCGTCCACCCACGCCTGCTCCCATTCGTCCTTGCCGGCGAGGCCTGAACCACGCTAGGGAAACGTCACCATTAAAACTTATACAGCCCTACGCGAAATCGGTGATCCTACGCCTGGACATTTCTCCTACAGTGGACAGCGTTACATCTTTCCTTGTTCTGTTCTTATGACGTGTCCGCTACGCTCTACACAGCCCTAACGCGAAGAGAGGCCTCGATTTAACATGAGTTCCGCGAGCTATAGAATATTGCCTTATGTCGCAGACGTGGTCAATTCCGTGTTTTCACAAAAAAAAATCCAAACGGAGGTTTTCGGGCCGTTCATTTAAGGACTTCTTTCTCAAGTCGGCAATGTCTTGAAGGAGTCCGGCTCGGGACACGCCTTAAGAAGGGCTATAGCTGCATGGACTTTTAGGTTCCCGTTTTGTTGGCCACCACGGGTAAGGTTAGATCGGTGCAAACGAATCCAACTCACCAAACTTGCGGGCGAGGTAGCGGTTGATGGCGTAGCTCTCGGGCAGCTTTTTCCCGTCCACCACGAGGTAGGGGACCTTGCCGAACGGCGCTTCTGAAACGTATGTTTACCCATCGATACTCGCATCTCTGTCTCAGCCTGGAACTCACGCGCTTTGAAGTCGCCCGGCCATTCCGGAATCCCGAATCGGAAGTCCTCGAAGGGAACGCCTTCGTGGTGCAACAGAAGCCGGGCGGTCTCGCCCCAGGCTCGAACGTCAAAATTGACTAGCTTGTAGTTTACCATTTTGATGGTTTCGGCAGCGACTAGACCAATATCGTCTGGCCTCAGCCGACTGTGACGTGGCCCTCGCTACGTAGTGAGTCGCTGTGATCCCCGGTTCTGCTCCGACCGCTTATCAATGGGACCTCTTGCTGCACTAACACTGATAAGGAACAAACTCATGGAAGCAAAACTGCAACGAACAGAAAACTTGCGGAAAGCAAACCTTTACGAATGGATCTTCTGCTGAGGAATGTGTGCTACATGCATATTCTTTATTATCTTCTGTAACCATCACGCGTACGAAATACGTCCTCACACGGAACAAAGTTGCTTGTCGGACGCGCGCAACTACCAACGCGTAACCTTGCGGCTGGCGATGTAGCCCTTGATCTTCGGGATGCTGTAAACGCGGCCGATGTACGCCTTCACCTCTGCACTTCCTGCGCTGATGGAACCGGGAACGATGTTCTCCGTGGTGGTCAGCACGTCTGCGATCTGGAAGTCCACCCAGGTGTAGCCGGACTTCACGAGGAATCCCGAGCCGGAGTTTGTGAGGAAGCTCTCGATCTGGGGAAGGAGTCGCTTGATGGCCGGCTCGAAGACTTCCGATTTGATTTTGTCCTGAAAGTACTGAATCGTGCAAGCTCAAACGGCGGGTAACCTGCGAACTTCCGTCTAATTTAGCAGAACCTCAAAGTGGCCCTCAGCTGGGTAGTTTTATGGCACAAGCTGTACATCAAGCTGAAGCATGGACGAACGAGCATGGGACGATTGCCACAGAGGCTACAAGATTGAGTTCGACGGCCAGAGATGGTTCCCTGGGTTGCCAGAGGTTTTTGCTAGTTCTTGATGTAAAGGGATGTCTGTGCCATATACCGGCAGACTATATTCGCCTTATCGAGGCTGGCGGGAATTCGCAGCAGCGTCGAGTGGAGGTCATTTTTTGGGAACTGACAACTTTTTTAATTTTGGAATCGAGTCGCTACCCGATGTGTACCTGAGCGAGATGGCATGGTCTCCGGTGAACTAGTTAAGTTAACCTACCTTGTCCCCTTCTGTACGACCAGCGACGACATCGACGTACTCGCCGAAATCTTTACAGAAGTCCTTGAATGAGTCGGCGATAGCGTCCACCCACGCCTGCTCCCATTCGCCCTTGCCGGCGAGGCCGAACTTACGGGCCAGGTAACGACATATCGCGTCGGTTTCTGCTAGCTTCCTTCCGTCCACCTCCAACCAGGGAGCCTTGCCAAATGGGGCGTCTAAGCACATCGAATCATATAACCCGTCATAACCCAAAACTGAAACTATGGTCGCTGGCCTATGGTTAGCGTAGGGCTTACCTGGTTTGTATGCTGGCCATTGGTCTCCAGGAAAGCGTACATCTTCGAATTCCATGCCTTCGTGGTGGAGCAACATCCTTATTGGCTCTGCCCTGCCGCGAACGTCGAAATAAACGAGCTTGTAGTGCACCATTCTCGTTTACTAGGTATGTCGGTACCTGATTAACAAATTAACCTATTAACCTACAATCAAAGCGGTGTTGAGAAGTTTGTCTGATGGGCTTACACAGCGATTTTAGAGCGTGTTAATTAAAAACTCGCCCAGAGTCTTTCGGGTTTACCTAGAAAGTCTGCTTTGAATCGTCAGCAAAGTTTGTCGAAAAGGATGAATTTATAATGGAAAAATGTGCGTTGGCCCTGTTTGACGCTTCTCCCCTTGCTAAGTCATTGCCTGACACGCAAAATGTTGAAATTGTACATTTAAGAGTCACCTTGTACCTGACTGAGTAAGCAAGGCCACTTGGTAGGACGAAGGAAAAGCGCAAGGAAAAAGGACTCGGCGCAGGACTGTAAGCCGGTTAATTTGCAGGCGTGTTGCCGGCGTGTTTAGCACATGGCGTAGTTTGTTGCTCGTTTTTCTCTCAGACTATTTCGCTGGTTGCAGCGCAATTTTGCGTCGGGCCGCGGTGATGAGCTGCTCAAAACTGGTTCTCGCGCAATAATTCGCATGCACTCAATGTGGGATTTTAACCATAAATTCCGCATTCGCGTCAACTTAAGATAAAACAGAGCTCGGCAAGGATGCCAAATGATTTGACTCGAAGAGGGGGCAGTATGGAAGGCATTTCTGGAGAGGCTTACTTAGTAACAACACAACGATGAATGGTATATGCTGATGAAAACCATCGAGCCTTTGGGGGTATACCTTCACACGCTCAGAAATTGGACTAATGAGCATAGCGCATAGGTCGAAAGGCCCACAGGCTAAGTCTTCCTTGTGTGATGAATTTTATTCACTAATCAAAGCCAGCAAAATTCCTTTACGAGAGTAAAGAAGGAGGGTAAGCATAAGGAACAAGAGGTTTTGAAGCAGCTGCGACGTCAGACGATCTCAGAATGGGGTGGTTTTGCGGCTTGCGACGTACTCCTTGATCTTCGGAATGTTATGCACGCGCTCCACGTACGCCTTCACCGCTGCGTTGCCGTTGACGGAGCCCGGTACGAGGCTCTCGATGGTCAGCAACTGATTGGCGTAGAAGAAGTCCACCCAGGTGTAGCCTCCTTTAACGAGGTAGCCTGAGCCGGAGTCCTTCAGGAACTTCTCGATCTGCGGGAGCAGCTTCTCCATCGTCGGCTCGAAGATGTCCTTTTGGAGCTTCTCCTAAACATGTCGGGTAAATGATGCGTTTACGTCTTCTTTGCCCGTACCTTATCCCCTCCGCGGCCAAACGCCGCCATCATGAACGGTCGAAGCTCGTTCAGGACGTCCTTGAACGAGTCCGCGATAGCATCCACCCACGCCTGCTCCCAGTCGTCCTTGCCGGCAAGGCCGTACTTTCGAGCCAAATAGCGGCTGATGGCGAAGCTCTCGGGCAGCTTCTTCCCGTCCACTTCGAGGTAAGGGACCTTGCCAAATGGAGCTTCTGAAATGTTGGAATTACCGGTGGACATTCCAGAAAGCTCCAGATAATGCACAAGCGGATCAAGGTTTTTCAACTGCCAACTTCAAGGCTTCTTCTTATGGAACGATCGTTGTTTTCACCCATGGCTTGACTACAGTCGGGCACTTACTAGCTTTGTAGTCTCCGGGCCATTCCGCATGCGGAATGCGAACATCTTCGAAGTCGATGCCCTCGTGGGTGAGGATGAGGCGAGCCGTCTCGGCAGGGCCACGGCCGTCGAAGTAGACGATCTTGTAGTTGACCATTGTAGTAAAGGATCTTTTATCTAAGAGAAAGGTTCTTTCGGGCAGTAAGAAACTATTCAGACGCGCCAGCAGTACGTCACTCATAGGCCCCTTAGCGCTGGAGCTTGGAAGCCCTATGAAGGCAAATGCATGTTCCCTTAGAACCTCGCTGCATTTCAAAGCGTACGATGGGCTTCCTTTGGGAATTCAGGTTCCGTATAAGAGTGTTATCGCAAGGCTTCTTGGGGTATAAGTAGCAATTACTGTTTGCGGGCGCACCAGCCTGCCTAGCAACGGCTCGATAGCTGCTATGTACCGCTGCCAGAAACACGTCGGTACCCGTGAGTATTCTACCTTCAGTTTTGGTCCATGGCAAAGATTTTGGTGCTATTACCGGAGCACATTTATGTTCTGGGCACGGCTAGCAAAAATATTGGGGTTGTTTCCGTCGCAGGCTGAGCTAAGAAATGGCGCGTCCCTGGTAGAAGGCGTCACAAGGACTACTGGGATACCAACTAGGATCGACTACGTCTTCATAGGCTAAGGTGGCTGGATAGCAATGATGGGACCGCACAAGGGAAAAACGCAAAAAAAAAACTGGCATGTCAAAGAGGCCGTACTGGGACATGGGGTCACTTGGCGGTCTTTTTATCGGCACTGATCGCGGGTAACACGCGGAGCAAACTCGCTTTTGACAGGAACACCACTTCTGGACAAACCACAGGGAACACTGGGCTCAGGGGCCAATGTCGACTTTCTGTTGTACTCCGTGTTGACTTCTGACAGTGATCGGAAAATTGTGTTCTCTCACGCGCTCACCCCGAAACTGTGTCCGCGCTGCGCCATTTCTGAGCCCCTCGCGTGCGTCATTATTTGCGGACGCGAATTCCGCGTCTGCCGCAGCGCTTTTTGCCTCGACGGCCGATGAGAATGCGGAGGAAATTTCCCTTCTCGCGTCGGCTAAAGTTACGAGTCGGAATGGGCGAGTGCGGCTAGCACAAACTACACTGTGCGGTGTGCGACGTGCACCTCCGACAAAGAGAACATTCGTATATTGGTCGACTGGATGTTTTCCGTGTGCGTGCAGAAATGAGGTTTCTGCGCACTCTTTTCGTCCTTTCCGCTTCGTTATTTTTGTGTTCTCTCGAGGAAACTGTGGGAGATTTCCACGCGTTTATTTTAGCTCCTTTTGGAACCAGGTCACGGCTAGCGAAACCGCTACAACCTAAGGAGACGCTTTAAAAACCACAATTATCTTCTAGCAGTCTGGAACATCTAACACCTCTTTTTTTAGTGAACGACCGATCACCCACAACCAAACATAATGCCCAGCTACAAGATCGTCTACTTTGACGGGCGCGGTGCCGCCGAGACCGCTCGTCTTCTGCTTGCTCACGAGGGCATCGACTTCGAGGACGTACGTGTTCAACACGCAGACTGGCCTGGAGAGCACAAAGCGAGTAAGTCACCAACGAACTTAGCTAGCTTATACCGGTACAGTGATCCGTTGTGCTGAATGCGACAGTCTTCAGAAACGCCGTTCGGCCAGCTGCCCTACCTCGAGGTGGACGGAAAGCAGCTGCCCGAGAGCTACGCCATCAACCGTTACCTGGCTCGCAAGTTTGGTAAGAGTCAAGCACGCTCAGACCATTCTAACCTGCCGATTTAGGCCTTGCCGGCAAGGATGAATGGGAGCAAGCGTGGGTGGACGCTATCGCCGACTTCTTCAAGGACATCCTGCTGGAGATTCGACCGTACTTCATGGCTTTGCACGGCTACGGTCCTGGAGACAAGGTGTGTTGATTGCGGTCAAACGTATTGCGCGACGGATCTGATGCAGGCATAAACTTGAATGACATTTTAAGCGAAAAAACGAAAATTACGTATTCAGCTCCATCTCTGTCCCAGAACGCCCTTATTGTTTCCTTTACAGGACAAGCTGCTTGAAGAGAAGTTCAAGCCGGGCGTCGACAAGCTCCTCCCTCAGGTGGAGAAGTTCCTGAAGGACTCAGGCTCGGGATTCCTGGTGAAGTCCGGCTACACCTGGGTGGACTTCCTCTACGCCGAGGCACTCACTACGCTCGAGAACACGGTGCCCGGCTGTGTGACGAAGAACAAGGAGGTGTGGGCCTTCAAGGAGCGCGTGCACAACATCCCGAAGATCAAGGACTACGTCGCCAACCGCAAAGTCACTCCTTCCTAAATCGTTTCGCCTTACGAATATGATGCTCTAATAAACTTTCTCTTCCCACATCGTCCTTAACTTAAGGGACCCGGCGGAACCCCCTCAGTGCCGACTTTCGTTCCGAGCTTACCCTGTGCGTCCCGAGCTGACTGCCTCTGTGCCGAGATCCGTTCCGTGCCAGCACGGCTTCAAAAGATTCCACAAAATCCCAGAAATGCGCCCCATAGGGTGGGTAACTGCACCACACTTACGAATTACCTTATTCAACACGCTTGAGGTTTAATTTATAAGCAAGCAATTTTGGCGCTCAAACTGTGTCCGGCCGAAACTGTGTCCGCTCTGCGCCATTTCTGAGCCCGTCGCGTGCGTCATTATTTGCGGACCGGAATGCCACGGCCGCCGCTGCGCCTTTTGCCTCGACGGCCGGTGAGAATGCGGAGGAAATTCCCTTCTCGCATCGGCTAAAGATTACGAGGCGGGTGTGAGTGTGCGACGAGCACAAACTATACTCTGCGTTGTGCACCGCCGACGAGGCGAGGCCATTCATAAATCGGTCGAGTGGCCGTTTGCGAGTGTGTGCACAATTGAGGTTTCTGCGCGTTGTTCTCCTTCTTTCCGCGTCGTTATTTTGTGCTCATGTTGGCGAAACTGAGGGAATGAGCCAAATCATATTTTGTTAGCGACGTTAATTCGGTCTTTTTGAGGTGATCTTCGCGAGCGTTGTTGTTCCGCTAAAGCAATTGGTCCAGTCTTTAGAAAAAGGTCCGACTGCCATGCCCAGCTACAAGATCGTCTACTTCGACGGACGCGGTGCGGCCGAAACCGCTCGCCTTCTCCTCACTCACGAGGGCATCGACTTCGAGGACGTTCGCATTCAGCAAGCGGACTGGCCTGGAGAGCACAAAGCGAGTAAGTTATCCGCTACCTAAGCTGCCGTGCAGCAATAGGCACGGGGCTAAATGCGATGCGTTTCAGAAGCGCCATTTGGCAAGCTGCCCTACATCGAAGAGGACGGAAAGCAGCTGCCCGAGAGCTACGCCATCAATCGCTACCTGGCTCGCAAGTTCGGTATGAGTCGCGTTTCTTAAGGCTTTTTCCACCCATCTGTTTAGGCCTCGCCGGCAAGGACGAGTGGGAGCAGGCGTGGGTGGACGCTATGGCTGACTTCTTCAAGGACGTCCTGCTGGAGATGCGTCCGTACTTCGCCGCCGTGCACGGACATGGACCTGGAGACAAGGTTAGCATTTAAAATGAGCATCTAGAGGACTTACCGCTTAAGACGAAATTCTCGCCTCGGATAAGATGCCTACAGGAGCGCATATAATGCTGCAGGTTACTTCTTAGGCCTAATCAGATCCAGTTTGTTGCAAGAAAATGATATGGTTTTAGGATAAACTCCACGATGAGCTCTTCAAGCCGGGCATGGAGAAGTTGCTGCCGCAAGTGGAGAAGTTCCTGAAGGAGTCGGGCTCGGGATACCTGGTGAAGTCCGGCTACACCTGGGTGGACTTCCTCTACGCGGAGGCTCTCACTACGCTCGAGAACACGGTTCCTGGCTCGGTGACGAAGAACAAGGAGGTCTGGGCGTTCAAGGAGCGCGTGCACAACATCCCGAAGATAAAGGACTACGTCGCCAACCGCAAAGTCACTCCTTTCTGAGCTTTTTAGCTCTACGAGCGCTTCTTTAATAAACTTCCTTGGCTGTCATTGCTTTCGATTATCCATATCCGTGCCTGAAGAACACGACAGTCGCAAGTTTACTACGTTCCTAAGCAGCGTATCGCTATTCGACAGGAAAGTTTTGAATTACGTGAACAAATTATCCGTGCATAGTAGGCATAATGTCGTCCTATGCACCACGAAGAAGCAGGTCAAGTTGTGACAGGATTTCTTGGACCTCACTGAACCAGCACTAAAAGCCACTAAGGGCATCTAGGACAGCCGAGCACAATGCTTTCCATCTGTCATAACCATCTTTCGGAAGGCCTCTTTGCTGGACGTCTAGCTCGTTAGGCATCGTATAGCTTAAAACGGTAGCTCGCAGCCTAGCTCGATCCCTAATCTGGCTAGCATTCTTGAAGCAGATCTGCACGCCCTACTTGCGGCGTAATTGTTGTCTTTTTGAGCTAGTATGTTTATTTACTCTAAATTGAGCACAAAGAAAACAAATAAGCAATGCCCAGTACAACAGCCTAGATGCCGAGCTTCTCGCGCGTTCGACGCGCTTCTTCGAAGTCCATCTGCTCGCGGAGCAGCCTCTCCTCTTGCTCGCGACGTCGCCGCTCCATGATCTCGTCCTTGAACGCCTTCATCTTCGCGTCGCCCTCCGACGTGTCCGGCAGCTTGTAACCCTTCAGCTAAAGCGCAAATCGTTGGGATGACAACGGTAAAAGCGGCATATGCCTAAGAAGGAAACCTATGCTAGCGGTAGCGCTAGGGGCTAGAATTGGCAGCTAGGAAGTGGACGAGTGTGGTAGCGACTACAAGACGAGTGGATTTGAGTGTATGATGTACAGACTTTTGAGGAAAATACAAGCGCTTAACCTGACCCGCTTTTGGCCGAACTGTCCTTAATGCCGCAATGATTATGACGCCGTACCAATTGGGACTTGTAATGGCTTATAATGGGGTTCAGTTCATGCAAGTAGAGGTACCTTCAACCATTAACGACGTTCTTCAGTAAGCGATAAGCTCGAAACGGTTAAATGATGCAAGTACGTTGACGTTACAAAGTACGTTGCAAAAGAAGTTACAAACATAATCCAGGAACCAGCCTCAGACGGGATCGGTTCGAATCATCGCAAGCTCCGGAAACTTACGAAGTAGTTGAACACGCCGGCCTGGTTGAACATCCAGAAGGAGGCGACCGGGAAGGTGACGAGGATCAGGAACCGGGTGGATTCAAGCTTCCATCCGGCCATCGTAAGCCCTAAAATGATTCTTTAACAAAGCGATCGTACATGAATGCGACGAAAATGACAAAGAGGACGCGCAAGTCTCGACGTAACGGTTGTCGTTTTTCTGATGGCTTTCCCGGTTAAACGCACCCGACATACGCTACTTTTGTAAGTGCATTTTCGGTGCTATTCTTAAGTATATGTGGCTGCTACCAACAAAAAGACGCGGTTCAGAATCAATGTTTTCTGACGGTGAGCACCTGCATGCAGAGACCTTTTTGGGGCGTTTTCTCAATTATTAGGCGCTAACTGGCGGTAAAATGGACTTATCTCAAGTCTAAACACCATCATAAGTGACCTTTACAGCACAATGGTCAGAAATAGTCGTACGCATCCATGCAAAGACAAAACGCGACTTGTTAAAGCACTGACTAGTGTAAGGTCCAACTACCGGACACTTCGCCAGAGCGTCTTCTGCTTAGAACCCGCATTCATGGCCAAGTATTTCGGTGCTTGTTCTTGTCTTTTACGTCCTTACTGAACGTGTGTTTTATCTTGTATTTTTACATAACGCCTTCCTAATATTAAACAGAATACTTTAGACACCATGAAAAAGGCGAAAACTCCGCGACCGTACATTAAATCCTCGCTTCGGCTCGACCTGCACACCGAAGACAACGCTGGAAGCGCTGCGGACGCGCTGCAGACAATCGCGGCTTTCCTCGTTGACGCAGGATTTCGACGCCCGAAAGTGAAGCGTCGACCACGACCGACGAAAGGAGAAGCTATGAAGACCACAGTTGAGGTGGAGACGCCGAAAATCGAGGAGAAATCGCCCGAAGTTCGGGAGGAGAAGCCGAGCTCGAGCAAGGTTTGTTCAACATTGTCCAGAGAAGAGGGTAAAGATGGAATTTCTCCAGAACCAGTTGGCCCACGTCGGACTGCGTTCGGTGCTGCGCGAAGTGAACCGCAGCTCGCTGGCTGCGGTCTGCCTGGACGCGGAACTGGTGCGGCCGACGGCACTCGCAAACGTGCTCTCGCTAGCGGCGTTAAGGTACGGAAGAAACACGCTGATCCTGCCTTCAATTACAACAGAAAAAAAACCAAAGCCACAGCTAAATTTTTGGCAACTAGACTAGGTTCGTACGAGCCAGGTGAAGTCTAAGCAAGGCTTGAGAAGGCTCAACAATCAGGTGGCTAAAGACATGCTTCCTTTTGTGTGTGCCGAAGGAAGTAGCTACCAGGTCTCCAAGTTTAAGACCCGTGTTGACAACTTGGAAGTTAGAGCTAAGTGGCCTATTAGCACTTTGAAGTCTTTAGTTCTTCAGGGTGTATTTTGTTAGCTAAGCGTACTAAAAATTTCCTTTATATTTAGCTTTTCTTGTTCTACGCAGTAGTCCTTTGTTCGGCTGACGTGGACTTTCAGCAACGCCGAGAAGTGTCCCTTCTACGTGCTCCAGGGACTGACGAGCATCGGTGCGCAGCTGAACATGCCGAAGGTGACCGCCGTCGGCTTCACACCCGCAGCGGGTGAGGTGCTGGAAGCGATGCGCGAGAAGCTTCAGCCGATCGGAACCACGGCTAAGGTGAGCCCCCGGGACGGAAGGAATTGCGTTAAGCAGGGCGCCTATTTTATTTTCTGCTAGCTCATTCTTACTTTCACTCCCACTAACAGCTCAAACATGCTTGAAATGGACCCTCGTCTTTTACAGAAACGCTCGAGCGTCGGTGCAACGTTCGCTACGCCGCAAATGTCGACGCCCGTCGGGAAGCCGGAGTCAAAGCGGCGCAAGAAGAAGAACAAGCAGAAGCAGCCACACAGAACCTCACTTCTCGACTGACACTCTTTGCTATTTGTTTCGCTTCATTTTTGTCGATTTGATGGGCATAAATGCCTTTGTTTGCGAAATCTTCGCCGTTCTGCTGCGGTCAGTATGGGTTTGGGCCAGGAATGGGCGGAACTTTTCAGACGACCGGGACCCAGCCCATCCCTAGTGGGGAGGGAGGGGTCGGGGTCAGTACGGTACGGGTGTCGTTGGCATACCTATGTTTGCTTTAAAGATGCCTTAAACGGTATGAGTTTATGACTCGCCCCCAGCGTGCTGTCGGTGGGAACCCGTGGAATACAGTCATTTATACCGATTCCGACTTTCCGTTCTAATATTTAGACCGATATCAACTAGGCCAGCTCTGACGTGCTTCGTGTTTCTGCGGCGAAAACCGATTTTATTTCAACTGAAAACCAACTATGACAAGGAATCATGGATCGTCGGAAGCCTCTTGCATGCTTCTAGGCCGGAATGGTAGGTGCCAATCGGCGGAGCTGTAGTGCTCGCATTCCTCCGCCGTCCGACAGGAACGCAGTTTTCGCAGCTGGTGGCTTAGTTGCTCAAGCACCCGGAGATCGAGAGAGTAGACGATGTTCGTGAGCTGAAATCCGAAGATAGATAACCAGATAGAATAGGTCGAAAAGGCCACCATGTCGCACCTGCCAGGAAGGCTGTCTGACGTTTTTGTCTAGAGCTATTTCAACCCCGAGTCATTTCAGCCGAAAGGACGTTTCGGACTCTTATGCGACCTGCGCATCTCCGGAGTGTCTAAGCATGTGCCCTAAAACTGCATCGGATTAAAGTCTTTCCGCCACTGGAATGTCATAGGGCCTGAAAAGCATTTGGAAATCAAATGCCTTCGGTGTCACACATAACGCCACGGCATTACGTTCAGGTCGGGGGTCCACCATGGTCCGATTCCAAGTGTGTTTACTTCGACTGTTTTCAATTTGTTGGTAAATCGTGCGGTACTAAACAGCTTTCTTTATGGATTTCATCTTATTTGAATTACCACTCTCGTGAATGTTCCTAAAGATCGACAACCGGCACCTGCATCCCATACTCCGCACCGTTCCGAACAGCACGGTACAACAGTACGGTCCGTAATGCGTAAGGTACGGTACTAGTATGGGCTGTACTAATACTCAATATCGAGAAACTCGGAGCCGTAGCGTACTTCGTATTCGCCGACCCCACCCGTACCGTACTCCGTACCAATAGTATGGCAGTACGGTACGGTACGGCCGTACCACCAGCGCGGTTGCCGACCTTAACGGTTTATAGGGCTTGGACGGAGATCGACTCTGAAGAGGGTGACGTTCATTAGTCAGGCTCTAAGGTGACAAGTCCGGCGTGCTTCTCCTTCACCCGATAGCCCCTGCAGGAATAGCCTTGGTCGATGTCCTCACCTGGTACGGGTCCGTGTTCAGGTCGTAGTAGCTGACGAACTCGGTCACGAATTCGCAGTAGAGAAAGTTATGCGTCTCGTTCACGGTCCGCAGGCACCAGTAGGTGTTGTTGTTGGTGTTCTGACAGAAGCAGAATTCGCCGTACTCCTCCGGCCAGAACGGCGGCGTCTTCCAGTGCTCGGCGCTGTGCGTGAAGCAGTTCATCTGCGGCGAGGAGCAGTTCGACGGCTGCCGGTCGCGGAGCTTCCTAAAGAGCAAGCATGCATCTGAATTCCAGTCACCCCGGCTGCAAAAGAGCGCCAGGTCCAAGTGTTGCCGACAAGAACGAACCGTTCAGACGATACCAAACCCGATTAAAGCCCTTAATTCAGTAACCAGCGCTAAGCGGACACCGATAGCGGACATTCTTTTCCTCGAACCCCAGACGAGTTAGAGACTGGGGACCGGGGAGACTGGGTGAGCTAAAGTCAGCAGGAGCAGGAGAGACCAGGGTAAGCTAAACGCAGTAAGAGCTTAAGGGACCAGTGTAAGGTGAGCTCACCAGGAGCTTAAGGGCCCAGGGTAAGCTAAAATCAGCGGGAGCAGTGGGGGACCAGGGTAACATAAACATCAGTAGCTTATGGGACCACGGTAAGGGAAACTCAACAGGTGCTCAGGATAAGCTGAACTCTGCGGGAACCGGAATGACTGACTGAGCCCAAGCTAAGCTTAGCAGGATCGGATAGCTGCCGGCAGTTTGTCAGGACAGTGTTTTGTACCACGCAGTGCGCAGGACGAATGAGCGATAAATTCAAGGCTTATGCTAACCTTAGTTAAGTTATTGCTTTAAGACTAACACGGTCTCAAATTGAGTGCGCGTGATAGTGTTTTAAGCGTTAAGCCACGCGGCCCGCCCATTCAAGGCTAGTGTTAATTGTACGCAACTGAGGTTAGACTTAGTAAAGCCGCAACTTAGTGTTCCGCAATCCGTTCCTTAATGTTGGTAATCTGTTCGATGCCGCTGACGGAACATTTTGTTGTGACTTCCTAAGCTTAAGCTCCGTCTCGCGTTCACTTTGAATGTCGGCTACATGAATCTGGTATATCTTAAGGAGCAAAGGGAAGTTCTTTCCTAAGGCGGAATTAGAGACCCCAAATGATTTTCAGGCCAGGCTCCTGGTTCGGAAAAGCCGGTTCACGTTGCACATTTAGAGCTCAGCACATGACTCAAATGCCTTAAAGGCTTACCGCATGGAGCGTGTCCCATTTCTCCTGCTTGTCCGCGTCTGCACCATAAGGCCTTCGTCGGGCAGCGTTGATTCGTTGGCCCTAAAAGCGGCGCCTGAGTTCGTCGGACGCACGGAAGCGCTTACAGCAGAGGATGTCGCTGATTCTTGCAAGAACACTTCGATTCTTCAGTGGGTTCGATCAGCTGGACCTTTGGCTTCTCCTTCCGCATCGCTTTTCGAATGTCCTAAAGGTTCTAGTCTTAGTAATGTGCCTTTTGAGATCCTTAAACCTTGTACGCCGATAGCTTCCTCCGGAGAATTTCTATCCGGTTGTCCACCTTCTGCTTGCGCTTCTGCCAGTCGCGACCGCTGGACGCTTCTTGGTGGTGGCAGAAAGTGAAGTTACGGAGCTTACACAGCGCTAAAATCTGCATGAATGACGGCCGCTTGCTAAGCGCGCTACTCACCGTCATCGGCCGACAAAGCCGCCTCCGCATCCGATTGTCTCTTTTGCCTGGAGCGCTTCATGTGCATGACGTCGTCGACTGCATCGTCCTCAAATACGCCTTGGAACCACTCGCCACTGTCGAGGATTTCCTTCTAAAGAATGGTGAGCTGCAGGATTATATGCGATGCCCCAGGGTTGCACCGGAAGTCACCCCCGACAGTCCGTAGAGAAGGAGGTCACTTCAAAATTCAGATTTTGAAGGTGAAACTATTTCCCGAATTCTAAATTTAAAGGCAGCCGAGCACATACTCGGATAAGCGCGCCCATCGCAGGCGATGTCAGCGACATTGTGGGCGAAAATGTTACACAGAACGTAAAAATAGGTGAACCTGCCCCTAGCGGCGGCACAGTAAATTCAAAAAATTCCACTTTTTTTGTCTTCCTTGAAGCAAAATAGTGTTTCTGAATCAGATGCAACCTTATATTTGCTCTTACTTGATGTAAGTGTCTCAGGAATTCGTCTTCCCACTCGTCAAGCGTCTCTTCCAATACGTCAACAGGATCGTCGGCCGCCTGGCGACGTCTTCTTGCTTGCGAATGTTCGTCGCTATCGCATTCGCACTTGCGGACATCAACGTTGTCGCGGCACTTGAAGAGCCGCCAGCGATTCAAGGCGTTCTTGACGCATTTCCACTGCTAGAATAGAGTACTCGTGCTAGGATAATGTCCAACCGGTGATATACCTGTCCAGAAATGCAGTCCGATTGGTAGTCGAGCTTTGAGCACTCGACGCTGATCCGCAGTTCCTTGTTGTAGCGAGCCTTCTGACGTAGGAAGCGGTCCCGGATCTTCTTTAGTTTGGGCATCTTACTAAACACGAAAGACGTCTTCAGTAAAATAGTCTTTCCATAGGTAAGCAAAAGTGCCTCCCGATCTGTGCTTACCCGCGCTCGATGAGCAGCGTCTGCCGCCAGGTACCACCTGGCGCCAGGATCGCTTGTTCGTCAGACGCTGCTCGGTTTGCGTCTGCAAGTTTCTCAAATGTTTTACTTCAAAATGCAAAGTATTGACCTTTCATCGTCTTCACGAGCTCCAATATCGAACGTCCGTCCATGGCGGGTGGCACTTCCGCACCGGCCATGTCGACGATCGTCGGGGCTATGTCGATGTTTGAGACGATGGAAGAGATCCTAAGCACGTTACGAAGTCAAGTCTACCCATTACTTAGCATTACTCCATTCCCCTGGGTACACCGGGCCCGCGAATGAAGAACGGCACTTTGATGTCAAACTCGTAGGGCATATTCTTGCCCTTGACGAGCCCGAACTGGCCCAGGTGGTAGCCGTGATCGCTGGCGAAGATGACGTAGGTATTCTGCAGCTCGTTCAGTGAGCGAAGGAGAGCAACCGTCTGAACAAACGTGCGTTATTGCACGCTTTATAGTGAACATTTAATAACGTTTGGAATTGTTTTAAGAGATTCTTGGACTATTGGTAAGTTGGGGCTTTAAATTTGTGCTGAAGAAAAATACCCTCGTTTCGCATGACAAAAAAATTCACGTTCACTGGTTACTAGGCAAGGACCCCTTACTTGAGAGCATTACACTGAATTCTCACCCTATGGACAGCATCGTCGACGCTCTGTAGTGTTTGTAGCCGTCGTCGATGAAGCAGGTCGGTGAACACGACGTGCACCGGCTCCATTTTCCCGGTGTGCTGCAGGAGCCACTGCTTGTCCGGATTTGGAGCGTAGTTCCAGGCATCGGTCCTACAAAAACGTCCATACTTTGTGCACTGGGTCATACAAACGCCGTAAAATGTCTACCAATGAAGGCCCCTATTAGCGAGACCCGACCATACCGAAGCACGTATCGAACTTGCGTCTATGGCGACGCTACCCGAAAATGAACCGTTTGTTTTATCTGAGAATACCCTAAAATTTACCGAGTCTTACCCGAAAAATTACCGTCTTTAATCGAAAACTAAACGTGTTCCAACCCGAAATTTTGATTTTTGGGCAAAGTACCAGCAAAGTGTTGGGTAAAAAGTGGTAAATTTTCGGGCATTTGCGGACGCAAAACTTTTGGCGAAAACGCGGAACTCATACTTTTTTGGCGAATAGGCTGTCTCGAAACTAGCGAAAAAACCCAACAACAACCTCAAAGACGATTTTTCATTTAATCCCATCTTAATGGAAATTAAACAGCCCAGTTTCGGATAATATCCCACGTGTTACCTCTCTTGGGGCCCGCACGTTGCCACATGTTTACGCGAAATCATTTCCCTAGCGCCTAATCCACTCTCACTGTTAGCACTGATAGCGAGAGGCGTGGGGAGGCCGCTGACGGGGAAGCGAGCCAGCTATAGCGGACCGCGGAATGCGACGGTGCGCCGTCGGTCGTGTGCCACGAGCAGCTATGTCCGAGCGGTTAAGGAGTCAGACTCGAAATCTGATGGGCTTTGCCCGCGCAGGTTCGAATCCTGCTGGCTGCGAAAATTTTTACGCCTTGTTTTTGGTTAATAAAATTGTTCAGAAATTGGAAATTCAGAAATTCAAAAATTTGGACACCGATTCTAAAAGGCGCCGGCAAGCATTACAATGCAAAGCGTTCAAAAGTCATTTAAAGACGCTCCAAACAGTGCTGGTTTCATATTCCGGATCAAGAAAAAAGCCCCGGAAAGCAGTGTTTTAGAGTTTTCGAGGTGCTCCAGAAAACGATCGTTTGCAATCAATGCAACCAGTTTTAGGACCGACTCCGGTTAGCCATACTGATTCCAAAAAACGAACGATATCCTATACTCATTCCAACAACCCAGAAACATACCGATGCGTTTCGATGCCGTCGAAGAGGTCCGTGAACTGCGGTGCTGGGTCTTCGGGGCCATGCGGGGCAGGGAAGCTGAGCACAGCCAGGAACGGCTTGTCTGGATGGGCGAGAGCGCTGTCTTCGATAAAGCTCATCGTGTCGTTGGCGATGAGGTCGGTGAAGTAGTCCTAAATAACAGTCATATTATTCATTTGTGCATCGTATGGAGGCTTAACTTGGTTCGTTCAAAGCAAAGATTGCAAATTTCGGCTATATAAGCGAGAAAACACTTCTATGTTTTAACGAAACATAGTAAAGTCGTTGCGAGCAATCTTTCATACTTTCTCGTAGTCTTCGCCATGCTTGACCCGCCGCCCGTTGACGTTAAGCGTGTAGTTGTAGAAGCGAGAGTTTCGCACCAGCCCCATCCAATGGTCCCACCCGGGCGGTACGTAGGAGCCGTCGTACTCGTTGAGGTACTTCCCGAAGTAGCCCGTCCGATAACCCGCTCTCTGCAGCTCGACGGCGAATGTCCTCTTCTCGTGAACATCCCTAAAATGTGACAATTATATGGAGACATTCCAGAAAGAACAAAGATGTTATGCGCAAAAAATTTGTTCACTCTTTTTTAGTCATACGCCTGGGGCTACCACTGTGCCTAAGGCCACCGCATGCGCCTTGCGCTATCGCATGCACCTAGGGCTACTGCACGCGCCGAGCGCTACTGCAACAGCATGCGCCTAGCGCACGATGAACGGGAAAGGTTGGCCTTTTCCAAACCTTCTGTACCACGTGTTGGCGCTAGTCTTTCCGAAGGCTTACCTCCACTCCGCGCCTGAGCAGTTCTGGTTGTTCGTCATCACGTTGTGGTTGTGCACGTAAAGGCCCGTCAGGATCGTGCTCCGACTCGGACAGCATATCGGCGTCGTGACAAATCCGTGTGTGAATTCGACGCCTCGTTGCCGCATAATTCGCAGCGTTTTCGGCATGAACTCCATCGAGCCGAGCTCGATATCCTGGTCATCGGTGATCAGAAGGAGGATGTTGGGGCGACGATGGGCGCTAAAAAACGATCACCTTGAACTGAGCGGTGAGAACAGAGCATATGAGCAAATGGAAATTTGAGCATAAGCCAAGTAAATGTGCCTTCAAAAGTGTGCTATGCTTCAAAACTGGGTGCGCTATGCCTAGAAAAAAACTTTAACACCCGTATGCAATGACAATCTCGGGGACACAATTTTCCGACGTTGCTGCGAAAACGGCCATCTCAAAAGTTGTGCTTTGACCTCTTTGCTTTTGGTAAAACTTTTCTGAAGTTTTTCTAAGGTATGGGACGTACCAAGAACGCTTAGATATGCTCTAAAATGTATTTTAAACACATTATGGTACAATGAATTTGCCGGACTGAAACTTGGTCTTGTTTGCAGGCGTCTTATTAACGTGACACCACCCCTTCCAAGCTGCAAACTGATCAAGACATATGTAGCCTAAAAATTTGCATTACCTCCGTCTCCCTAAAGTTGTCCCCCCCCTCCCCTCTAACCACCAAGGGATCTAGTATGTTATAGGTGGGGGAAAAATTTAGGGGTGGGGGAAAAATGACCCAAAATTTTAGGGGTGGGGGAAAGTAATAACCTTCGGAAACGCTTTCACCCTTCTTAGAATTCACTGTGAACGCTCAAGGCGCGACATTCAGCCCAAAAGATCCTGAATAAAAATTTTCGAAAATTTGACCGGAACCAAAGGGGGGGACCCTTTGATTTTGATGTTTTCCCCCACCCATAACAGACTAGCGGCCATTATTTTTTATGAATCTTTTGCTAAGAATTAGACATTCTAAGAGGTTATGATAACGCCAATAAAGCATTTAGGGTTCCCTTAGCGCTAAATGAAGCAGTATACACGTTCCCCCACCCCTAAAATTTTGTATCATTTTCCCCCACCCCTAAAATTTTTCCCCCACCTGTAACATACCAGATCCCACCAAGATCCCGGCACCGCTGTCATACTGAACACTTACCTAGCATGTGCATGGTCCACCAATAAGCTGCACAGACCAGCGGTCAGCAATAGGAAATAACTCATCCTGCTGCTACCTCTGGTTCATCGGGCTCCGCTAAAAATAATAAGCACTGTTTTCGACCACGTGCATTCCGCCGCAAGCAGTCTGCAGACGAATTTCTTCACCTTCGACAAGTCGGAAGGTGCGAAAGTAATCGTCCCGGGCGCATGCCGGAGGGAGAAATCGCGGAGCGTCACTTGTCACTCGGCGGTCGCCGCGGCCAGCACCAAATCACCGCCGCCACTCTCGCGGCCGTCCGAGGGGCGGCTAATCCCGGCTCATTTGTCTCGGCGTTTTTGATGCGGCCGACCGCCGGATCTCGCCACTGAATTAGACGGAAGACCCGCTCATCAGTCAGCTCACAATGCGTGACCGCACACCTCAATCTGAGGCAAAATAAGGGTGACCGCACGTTCGGCATGAAGCAGTGCAGATTATCTAACCTAGTCTCTAACACTAAGGCACTTTCCATCATGCTACGATAGAGTTTTGAAGAGAACGGACATAAAAAGGAAATAGATTATGCAAGGGTTTCGAATTCTGACAAAAATCGTAGGTCGAGATCTTTTAAAACCGTAGCAAAATCCAGTTTATTTTGTACCATTATGCGCTCAAATCCGTAAATAGTATGCTGCGAAAGAGCAAGAGAAGCTTTTGGAAGGTATCTGCCACTATTACGACGAAGTGCAGTAAAGATAGCCGTGCCAGTGGCGGATAGTCGCGCGAACTCTGCTGAAGTTGATGGAGACGAGAGGAAACCTTACGGCGGTACCGGTCACGGTTTCGAAATTTTTCCCCCAATCCTGACTCTTAATAGCTTGAAATATTTAATATTTTAGGGGCTGTTACGATGCCCGTTCCTTGCGTTCAGCGTGTTCCTCTGTTGTCGGCATAGAGCGCACAGTTAACAGTCAAAGAAAGGCCAAGAGATGACCGCAATGTGTACGCACGGAGCACGTCACTGTCTGACCTCGACCGAACGATGAGTTATTGCCGTATCGCCCCATCGTGTCCTCAGGCGAACACCGTGAGAAAATGCTCGTCCCGCAGAAAGAATGGTCAGAGTTGTGTAGGCTCGACGGGCGTTTTTGCGGCGATGTAATAAACGTACGTCCGAAGAGTGCGGTCGTCGATGACGTCGGGCACACGCAGATCAAGCACGTCAGTGTTTATTCTGCGTCAACCAGACGAACAGGCATTCTTCTTCGCTGGTATAAAAGGCGACGGTTCTTTCAGTCATTCGTAAGCTGTTCTTCGAAAGATATTAACTCGAAAAATGTATTTTCTTGCCCTTCGTTTGTCTCTCCTCCTTGTCCTCCTCACGACCTCCAAGAGGTGCTGGGGAATGACGCTAAGGGAAGCCGCCATCAACCTTGCACTGGCTGAGAACCCCGTCTTCGAAGGAGGCCCATCGTACTGGGTGAAGCCGATCGCCACCGTCGATGGGAAGAAAGTAAGCCACTTCGAAAAGACGGGCTTCCGCCTGTCTTCCTGACGGCCTTGTGAGGGAAGAAGACTTGCGGGAAGGATTGGGCTGCCCATTTGGCAAGATTTTGACAAGTCGTACAGTGACTAGGACTCCAAAATTCAAAACGAAACCGGCGAGTTACCGATTTAAAAACAAGCAGAAGTGCGTCCTCAGAAGTTCCGACTCTAAGGGCCGATTCCATCCCTGTGATCGAGCCAAACTTGATCAGTATCAAGTTCATTCAGCAGTTTTTCAGATCTATCCTCGCACCTTCGACAAGCCTGGCGAGGTGTTCTTCGACAATAATGGTGGTACATTCGTGCTGCGCTCGGAGCCGACGATAGGCGAGATGTTGCAGCAGTCCGAGTGGCGGGCTACGCACACGAAACGCTGATCTCCATGGCCGACTCGACTTTTCGTGCATTACGTGAAGATCTCTTGATGTTTGTTATTTATGTACATTAGTGTAATGTATAACTCTGAAGCGAATGTAATTTTATTCAGAAGTCATGCAAAACTGCAACAACCCCTATAGTAGACTTGGACGACCGTACCGTTTTCCGTACCGTACCGTACTGCGTACCGTATTCTACGGTACGGAGTACGGTACGGGTATGGGCCAGTACGGGGTTGCCGTACCGTACTGGTACGGTACGGAGTACGGTACGGAGGGGGTCAGTACGGTACGGAGTGCGGTACGCGGGAGGGGGGGGGGTATCGTCCAAGTCTACCCTATGGTACGTCCTTTACTTCTGTCCTGGCCATTTACTTAGCCACTGACACAACTTCACAAATGACTTAAGAACGAGAGTAATCTTTATTTGGAATCCATTAAGTGAGTAAACGGACGGTTAGTGGCAGTTAAAGTGCAAGAACAAGTAAGGATATTTGGGTTATTGAGAGAGTAGTACAGTCTTCAGGCGTTCACTCGCTTGTCGCGGAGGCTTGCGATTTTGCTGTAGTTGAGGTTGTTCGAGACGCGCTCGTAGTTCAACGACCCGTCCGCCAGGTAGATGTCCGGCTCGTTGGGGCGTTGTTGGCGGCTGAAACGAAGTGTGGCAATTTGCGTCGTCGAAAAAGAAACCTTTTTTGGCTCCGAAAAATTTAAAGAAATTCGGTAATTTATGAAAAACTAAGAAATTTCACCGACGATTATTTGGGCAAATAAGTTTTGGAAAATTTGCTAATCAGTACTTGTTTATTTTACGAACTTGGACAATTGGGTCTTACTAAACGCTGAAGTTGTTCCGCCCGCGCTTTGCGTACTCCAGCGCAATGCAAGCGGGCGACGGGAGCGACGTGGCGAGCGTGACGATCTGATGGCCAAACGAGAGGTCGTACGTGATCGACTCCAGCACATCCATCGGGAATTCGTTCTCGTCGACGAGGACCGTATAGCGAGGGGTCTTGGCGCTGCCCTGAAGTGGGACGCAAGTTGCTGCCACCATCATTTCCCGTTCGCACTAGGTCGCTTCCCACTGGCTGGCTTTTGTACTACCCTCGTTTTGATTAGCCTTCCAGCAGAAGTGGTTTACAGCCCGCTTTTCATACTCAAACTCCTCTTTGTCCGACGTTAGGAGTAGTGGCGATGCGCGGAAGTGTGACGTGATCCGTACTGTAATTTTTTTTGCCGTATTTATGGTACGGCACGCAGTAACGTACGTACCGTAGTACGTACGAGGGCGGGGCTCGGTACGACCACGACGTGCGATATGAGAGGGGTGGGTCAGTACGGTACGGAATACGCATCATCTCTCTGATTCACACTAGGGCTGGACACAATTTTTTCCTGATGACCTCGACCAACCAGGCTCGGGACGGGGTGGGTCGGGCATACGCTGCCTTGTGTCCTTCCCAAATGTCAGGTCCCCACTCCCGCCGCCATACCTGAATCGACTGATGGCTGTTCAGGTAGAACTCGTTGTACATCGGATGCACCAGGGCGGTGTCGACCACCGTGCCCGGCTTGACGTTGTTTGCCGCCTCGTCTCCGCCTCGCACTTCGACCTCCGGGAAGATGCGGATCTTGTGCATCTTCTGCGGTACTAGCAACGTCGTGCGGCACTCGGACGCGCCGCATTCCTCGAGCGCTGCGCGGATGAAGGGGACTTCGTATTTGAGGATCTAAATCCCGATTTAAAATATATATCAAAGGATGCAACTTTGTACGCATATGAGAATAATAAAATAATAAACCTAATTTATAGTAAATTTTTCATTTCTGTTAATTTCTTTTTCGAAAATGCCTTTGTGTCTTTTTATCTGCCAATAAAATAAAAAATCATAGCATAATTCAATAATGTAAAATTGTCTAAAAATAAGAACGCCTCTTACCGACAGGAACTGCCCCTCACTGGTGCCGTTGCGGTAGATCACCAAGCGTTCCGGCGGTGCTCCACGATTTTCCGCATAGCGCTTGACGCAGTTCGATACGATCGTGCTGACCACGGAGAACTTCTCGTCGCGACGAGGCTCGTCGAACACAAAGTCGCCGACGAAGTCGAACGGATCGGTCTTCATGTTGGCGGCGTACTAAGACAAAGTTGCATAAAAGTAGCTTCTAAAAGTCAAGGTAGAGCGAAAAAAGCTTACGCCGGTAACGCTCGGAATTCCCGGAAGCGCTTCGCGAGCACGCTCGTAGCCGGTCTGCGCGGCGGGATGGCTCATTCCGAGGCCGATGAAGAGCGTCCGAGGAAAAATCTCTTTCAGTCTGAAATAACCGAATGTGTCTTTTGCCATAAAGCTCAGTAAAACCGTCGGGTATTACCGCTCAGTAAGCGTTAATTCGCATTGATTGGTACATAGTTGGCACGGCAGAGAGTCAGGTATTCCCATATAGGTCTTGGCTCCCTCATGCCCATGTGGTCGCAAATGCAGTCCTGGACCACGCATGCCAGTACGGTCCCGGACCCCCTAGGACCCACTCATGACAATGCAGTCCTAGAACACGTATACAATGCGGTACTGCAGCTTGCATGCCAATATGATCTTAGACCACACATGACTCCGGACCTCGCCAGGCAAATAGGTCTTGGACCACGTATGCCAATGCAGCTCTTGACTAGGCATGTTAAGCGGTCCGGGGCCAACCTTGTCGACGCGGTCCCGGACCACTCGTGCCAATACGGGCCGGGACCACGCATGCCAATGCTGACCCAGACCATGCATGCCAATACGACCCGCGGCCACTACTAGCGAAATTCAAGCAGTCTGCTTGTGACTGTTTTCTACATGTCCGACCGCTGCTGTACCTCGGATTCTCGACGGCGATGGAGTAGTTCAGTCCGCCCATCTTCACATTGGCCTTATGTACGATGTTCTCCAACGTCTGCGCCTTGTGCTTCGTGACCGTCTCGAGCGCGTTCACGGAGCACAAATCCTGCGTGACGATGCCGTAGCGCTGCTCGCAGCTCTTCACGAAGTTGTGCAGGTTCTTGATGGCCTCGTCGGTGACGAAGAGGATGTACTCGACGTCGTTCTGCGCACACAGCTGGAACTCCGCCTCGACGGCTTCCTCCGAGCCATCGATCTGGTTGAAGTCTGCAGGCTTCTCGATGCTCATCCCCTTCGACTGGCACTGGTTTAGGAACGTCTAAACGGGTGCTTAAAATGATATTGGATGAAGGGGTGAAGTGACAGATCGAAATCGAAAGAACTTCTCTTTGTTTTTTACTAACTAAAGCTCCAAAAAATGATATACCTAGAAATTATTTTTATAAATTATTTTGTACCGGTTCGAATTTTGCCGTTCTTAATCAGTAATAAAAATTTACACTAAGATTTTACGAATTTTTGCCGGGGCAACGCATTAACCTCGTTGCTTGACTGGCCAGGACGGACCAAAGAGCGAGGGAGGGGGGGCTCGGGAACCCTAGCGTCCACGGCCCATCCATAGGTCTGGCGCTCGTAAGATAGGTGCCCTGCAGTGAACAAGACGCTCAAACACGCTGACCTTTAGAAAGACCTTGAACTGGTCNCTGCTTCGCATTCTCTCGCCTCGCATGCTGCTGCCTCGCATGCTACTGCCGCTGCACGCTCGCACGGTACCGCATCGCCTGCGACTATGAAAACAAACTTGTTAATTTCCGATTCAGTTCAATTTCGCCTAAAGATTGCAAAGAGACGGAGGGTTTCGGCCCTTACCGTCAGACCATCCATCCCGATTTTTGGGGCGTGCGCTATGCCTTGCACGTTAATGCCTCACATGCTACTGCCTCGCATGATCTACCTACGGATGCTCCTGCATAAAATGGTTCTGCCTGCACGATCCTGCTAAGAATGTTACTGGCCCGCATGCCAAAGTCTCGCACGCACCTGCCTCACATTCTCTTGCCTCACATTCTGCTGTCTCACTTGCTCGTCATCGCATGCTTCCGTCCCGCATGCTACTGTCTCTCATGCTGCAGGCCCGCACGCCTCAAGTTCTGGTACCTCGCATGCTACGGGTCTCACTTACTACGTGTTCGCATGCTCCTGCGTTGCATGCTATAGTCTCGCCCACTACTGTCTCACATTCTGTTGTCATACATGCTGCAGCCTCACATTCTACATTTTTGTATCCCCCTCGGATTGCGCCGCATGCCAGCTGCTTACCTCTCAACTTGTTGAGCGTCGCAATGTCACGCTGCTGCATCTGAGTCGGATCTCGCAGCGCGTTCGGATTTACCAGGATTTCTGCAGCTTTGCCAATAAGCGTTTGATCCGGGATATGGAAAGGGGCTTTCTTTGCTAAAGAATCATTGATTCAGGCCCTGGCTTCAACGCTTACTCACTTTGAAGTATCACGCCGATGCCCCGACCTTCACGCTGCTTGGGTCCCTCCATGAACCGACAGCTCTTCTCCGCCCCGATCGCGAGGTATTGTCCGTTCTTGAGCTGCGGACTATCGCCAGGAGCGAAGCCATGCGCGAGAGGGTCGACTAGGAACGTCTTTCCGCCTCCGTAGGACACGTGTTCGCTGCTAAACCAGGGGTAATGAAGGGATTATCATTATAACTTCAGACGCTGGGCATGAGCGCCAAAAGAGTTGAATTTGCATACGCTCGCCACTAGTCAGTAGGCTTCCCTGATAATCACCAGTGGTAGAATACAAACAGAAACTCATCCGGCAGAAACCAGGGCGTAATTTAACTTGAAAATGCATTAAACACGCAATGACGTGTGCAAGCTTGCAGCATGCCATCCCGTGTGCATGCATGTAGCATGCCATGCTCTGCACATGCGTGCAGCATAACGTGCTGTGCGCATGTCATGCACGCAGTAATGCGTACTAAGTGGTACCGGATGCAGGAGGGGCAGGCATGCATGCAATCATGACTATTACTCGGTTATGCATGCAGAATCATACCATTTGCCCTTGCACAACCTTGGTGCTAGTTAGCCATCCAAGAAAACTCACGGCGTGAAGAGGGCGTATTGGCTAGTCGCGAGTTCGAGGAACGTCAGCACGGAGTGGTCGATCAAGCTGACGTCGTCGGTGATCGCGGAGAAGTCATCCAGCGAGATGACAAAGTTCGAGGATACCTTCTTCACGAGCATGTCAATGCGCGCTAGCGATTCGATTTTGAGTGCGTCCCATTCTTCTTGGTTCATCTGGTCGGCGAGGACTTCAAAGCTGAAAAAAACGCAGAAACTATGAAGCCAGAAGCACCGGGATTCCAGAAGTTCGCTTTCGCATGAATGCGAGCCTAGCCTAGCGGTCTGGACACCTAGCAAGCAAAGTGAAAACCAACACAGTGGGCAACTTGCTAACCTTTTGTCGTTCCTCCCTTGCAGGTCCAGTTCCTGAAGAGTGTACAGCACCGACTGCAAGTCGTAGTAGAGTGCCGTGGGGTCCTCGCCAAAGTCTTGTGGGTTGCATCGGACGACTGAGCGAAAGGCCATTCGACTCTTGTCCTTGCGGTCCACAACGACGGCGCTAGAGGAATTTGGTCTCTTAGACTACAGCCCACAAGAAAGTCGATTAACCGATCACTAGCACATACAACTCTAGTATGAAAGGCAACTGCGGCTTAATTCATTTATATCTAGTGTGCTTTATGTGCGTGAAATATGGTCCTTTGGGCCTAGACACAAAGTCTAATTTCCTTAAAATGTGCTTAGGCTTAATGTCTGTAGTAGAGATCGGGGCTGACCCCCTCACCCCCGTGCCGTACCCTCACCGTATTATACGGCCCGTACTAGTGTATACAGGTACGGGCCGTATGATAACTAAAACATCAGCCGTACCGTACCCATACCGTACTGGACACCCCCCGTACCGTACCCGTACCCGTATCATACGGGTACGGCCCGTAATACGATACGGGTCCCGATCTCGAGTCTGTAGGTCCAGGCTAGCCTTGCCTTACCACTTTCGACGCCAAAGTGTTCAATATGACGTATAGGTACTTGTTGGCTAATGCTAACTCGAGGCACCACGTCGTTTACCCAATGCTTAGACTAGACCTTGATGCCCTTTGTGAGCAGGTTCGAACAATGTTCGAAGATGTGGCCTAGTAGTAACCCACTTACTCTTCCCTGGTCCGCTTAGTGAACTCAACGATTCGTTCTCGGCCACGACGATCGAGCAACACGCCGGTGATGGTGACGTCGTAGCGGTACACCTTGGCGTTTCCCGTTCTCATGCCGTAGACGTTTGAGTCCAAACGGATTCCGGTTCCCCACTCGCCTGGCGGCTTTTTCGGATCCATGATCGGATCGCCCTCGGACAGCTGCAAGCATTGATTGGCGGGTGGGTATGTCCGGGATAGACACAAAACGGGGATGGAGATGTCAAAAATTCAACCGAATGCGATGATGAACAAACTAAAACCGAAGCGAGTATGAATCCGAACTTCGGCAAAAAGACAGTGAGAAAATAATTTCCCTCTTAGACGACACACTATATAAAAAGCTGGTAAAAGATACTGCGATCACCAATATTGCGCCGCAGGCGGTACGAGCGAAGTTTGAATGAAATTCTGACCAATATAGTGCAAATTTCGTCGGTGAATGCCAAGCGGCGGGCCATTTGCTCTGTGTAGTCATCCGCGACACATTCTGTTTTTGGACTGAGTTTGAGTTTCTGACGGCAAAATATACCGAGAATTCCGAACCCGGTCTGAAGCTCGATCCCATCCACGATACAAAGACATTCTGAGACACATACGTTGAGGTCCTTCATCGCCTGGATCACTTCGTCCTTGCGACGCTTCACATCACGCTTTGATGCGCCGCCGGAATCAGTAGTAGCGCTCTGGCTAGCTCGGGAGCTTCCACGCTGGGACATCGTTGACCTTCGTGAATGTTACTAAAGCTTCGCGTAAGCCAATGTTTGTAACGGAAGGCAGAAGGTAGCATAGTACGACAACTGCCACAGCATAAACAAGCATTCGTAAGGACCCACGGTGGTATGGGTAGGACTAAGCTGCCGGCGGAAGCGTTTTTGCAACATAAAATTTGTCATCGAACATGTTTTTGCATCCGCTCTGTTAATGGGCCACTGATAAGCACAAGCAGCCCAGCCAACAACAAGCCACTGGTCATTTCTGGCAGAGCTGTATACTTTCCGGAAAGCTCGGGAAAATGGAAAATGGGGCAAACAATGGGCAAGCAGGAAGCTTAAGCCCTGGCCACAATGCCGACCCCGAGTCCGAGTCCGAGTCCAAAGCCGGGACTCGATGTGGCCACAATGAATGTCCTCGAGGTCGACCTCGAGTCCCAGGACTCGGACTCGGACTCGAGGTCGGACTCGAGGTCGCGTCCACAATGACTTTTGACCTCGAGTCCGTCCTCGAGGACGGACTCGAGGTCGGACTCGGACTCGGACTCGGACTCGAGGTGGCCACAATGACGAAAATCCCAGGACTCGGTCTCGGACTCGGGGTCGGCATTGTGGCCAGGGCTTTATCGGGCTGCATGAGGGCTCCTTTATGTGCTCTAGTCTATTTTTGAGAGCGGCAATCTGTTTGATGCCAACTTAGCCGCTTAAAAAGGTTGGGGTTTTACTCTGTTTTGCAAGGTATTGTGCATCGAATATCGCTAATCCGAGATGGCAAGAAATACCCTGCTTATCAGAAGTTAAATGAGAATTTCTCGTGGATATTGCCTGACGATACAACGATACATAAAGCGCAAAATGCAAAAATCGTGCGCCGAAGGGATGGACGTCCGGGCAACAAAGACTAATGGGTCAGGTACCCGCTTGCTGATTCAACAGTTGCAGCGATACGTCCCATTTGCAAATTAGAAGCGCTTGCAGTGCCGATACGCTTACGCATTCCGTAAGGAATGACTGACCGATCGGCCGCTTATCGCACACGAGCGGCGAATTGTACGATTGCACAACCCTACGTGGGTCCATAGCACTGTTGCGGTCAAGCCCACTGCGCGCTATGTTGCTGTGCGCTGTTTGCGAACACACTGATAAAACGTCCAAGCATCAAAGTAAGCCGAAAATGCTCAGTTTTGACGTCGTAGTCGGTTGCAAACGAAGAGCTACACTTGAGGCGAAAGGGTCGTCCGTTCACGCGAGGTCCGGCCATTACATCAGGGTAAGGTGAGTTATCCAGCTGTAGCAAAGCAGACCAGCGGTGCGAAATGGTGCCTCCCCAGCCTTTTCCACCATTAACACGCCACCGAACCGTTTGTTGCTCTTACATGCTTAGAATTCAAGTTTTGTGCCCGTCGACATACAGCACTGGGCGGCTTGTGTCCGGTGGCCCGTCCAGCCTTTGAAGGGCATTTGGAACATATCGGAACGCTTATTAGTTGTTATTCGAGAACTGATTGAGAAGATAAAATTTCGGCAGATTATTCCGGCTCCCCGGAATCGATGATGATCGGCTCGCCTGGAACATAATTTAACAAGTCTCGGCGCTCGTGATCTTCTCTTCCGACTCGTACAGATGTATTCAGAGACAAAAGAACGCATAAAGGTGTCTACTTTGAAAGCACATGGTCCCTGATGTCGTTGTAGCCAGTGTCTATTTGCTCAGCCGCTCGTCGCCGTTCGTGGCCGGAACGCATCTGCGTAGAGCTTGTGCCGACTCGCAAGCCGTACGCCCACTCTTGCGTTTTCAAGGACAAAAGTCGATCAGTTCGTATTCGTGATGTAATGGTGACGGTACTGCTTCTGCATTTATTTCTTCTACTACCTCTGGTTAGCGGGCAGACTTGCAAGGACGGGTTCGAAGCAGTGGAAGGTAAGTACGGCGGACTGGACAGCGCTAAATGGCAACATTTATGTCCCCACTTAATCATGCCCTGCATTCACGTGTTTGAAAGAAAGCGGACCATAGAAAGGTATCGTTCCATTTATACTTAGTCGCGACACCCCCGTACCGTACCGTACTGACCCTCCCCGAACCGTACCTCGTACCGTAAAGTACGCAATACGGTACGGCCGTACCGTACTGGCGTCTAGTGCATTTTTAGCCAGATCATCATACCGTACCGTACTCCGTACTGGACGGGACCCGCCGTACCGTAGTTCTTACCGTAGAATAGGTCCGCAGTACGGTACGGTACGGAATACGGTACGGTTTTCTATCGTGCCCGTATTTTTGTATGCTGCCCCTTTTGTTCCCCCTATTTTGCACTTCACTTTATGTCGCTCCACGATAGCGCAGAACTAATGCGGCTTAGTCATAGCTTCTGTAGCCATTATTGACATTTTCTTTCAATCTTTTTGTTCAGAATGCGATACTAACGGCGTTTGCACGGCTGATACAAACCTGCAATGCGAGGATATCGACAGCAAGAAGTGGTGCTGTAAGTTTCGGATTTTCTAGTCCGTTTTCTGTCACCGACATATGGACCCTGACGTTGTGATTTTTCAGGTAGCAAGCCAGATGAACCGCCTCCGATGCCACCTCAGCCTCCACAGCCACCTCAGCCTCCACAGCCGCCTCAGCCTCCACAGCCACCCCAGCCGCCGCAACCACCTCAGGGTCCAAACGAGAAGTGCAACGATGGTACCTTCGTGATTTGGGGTAAGCTTCTTGGCACGCAGCGCGAACGTTGAATCATGTTATGCGTTCCACTAGCAACGTGTCGTGAGTAGGCCACTTCCTTTTTTTCGCTTTTCCATCTATATTGTCGTCCAAGCACCGCCTAGGGCGTAGACTAAGCGTACGTCAAGACTAAGCGCAATGTCGTATAAAGCCCTTGCCACAATGCCGACCCCGAGTCCGAGTCCGAAGCCGGGACTCGATGTGGCCACAATGAATGTCCTCGAGGTCGACCTCGAATTCCAGGACTCGGACTCGGACTCGAGGATCGGACTCGAGGTCGCGTCCACAATGACTTTTGACCTCGAGTCCGAGTCCGACCTCGAGTCCGTCCTCGAGGTTGGACTCGAGGTCGGACTCGGACTCGAGGTGGCCACAATGCGCGGACATGTCCTCGAGGACGTCCTCGAGGACGGACTCATGGACTCGTCGTCGGTTCAAACTTTTTTGAATTTCGTCAGGACTTGAGGTGGACTCGATGTCTGTGGGGCTCATTCTTGACCGATTTCGTTGCGGTTTTCGAGGTACATACCATTTTCAACGTTTTGGAACCCATGTTTCATGGTTCTAGCGCATTTGGAATTCCCAGAAAAAAGTTATGCACGTTCATCCGAGGTACACTTGTTTCGTCAGGACTCGAGGTGGACTCGAGGTTTGTTGGGCT